>JAEIFU010000275.1:0-167556 GCA_018904235.1 Lordiphosa stackelbergi | reverse complement strand
TATCTAGCCGTACAGAGATTTTTCGAATGATATTTATTTTATATTATATTTTTTATTTTGCTTAAATTTTATTTTTTGAGATTTTTAAGCATAGAAAGATTTTTTAGTTGGAAAAGTCTAATTATATATTATTATTATTACAATCTTTAAAGAGCAGCATTAAACTGTTAATAAAGTGTGCTTGAAATTGTTTTAATAGAATGAGGTAGGTTTGTTCCAAAGCTACATGGCATTATAATAAAAAAGGTTTAGAGCTCTCCAGTTTGCATCTTCAGGACACCAAGTTTTTGACGATGCAAGATTTAGCACATCAAATAAATAATTTAAGTTCCGTAATAAATATTATTTTTGCAAAGTTTAAATATTTTACCGCGAATCCAGTTGCCTATTTAAACGTAACCTTTGTATTAAGTAGGTTTTTTGTGTGTATTTTATTCTAATTAGTCATATCACTGTTCGTAAATATATCTATCCCATATGACAGTTTTGGAAATAAGGAAAGCTTTCAGATACCTAAATTTAGTAGGCAGAAGTGTTTAGTGTGGTCGAGGTGCCCCAACAGCAAAATACCCTGAACCAAGTAATGTGGTTAATATGACTTTGAATTCCTTTTATTTTAAAATTTATTTGAATAAATGGGGAGGCTCACTGATCTTATTATGGTATACAGAATAGATAGATATTGGGCCAAACTAAATATATATTAAGTCACTATGTTCGGTAAGAGGGAGAAGGAGGAGGAGTTTGCCAATTCTGAAGCAAACTTTATTTGGGTACGATATCAACAACAATAATATACGTTTAATCTTTCACACTTACAAACAATAATTTGAAATTTCATAGTCTCTGTTATCACAAGAACTTAAATCATACAGGCCTGTTCTCAATTCCACTTCAGTTTTGTATAAACCTTCGTACGTTGAACTCTGTTATATGAAAGGTGACACTCTTATCTACGGTTACTGGATCTGATTTCATTAAAAGTGGAATTGCTCAAGGAGTTGAAACTGACAGCTCAATGTCAAGTGGATTCAGTTCGTAGAAAAGGAAGCCTTGATCTAGTAAACACAGATTTCCTTTACACCTTTCATTTAAATTTGTTAGAGTAAGCTGGCCAATTCAAACGTTTATAGGAAAACCGAAGTGGGATTGAGAACAGAACTGATTATTTTTTCTAATCATGTAAAAGATCTATATTTTTAAGTCCCTGCTAAAAGCGATCGTCTTTTAAGATATCTATTGGTTTTTTTTCTAATGAATGATGTTTTGTTTTTATATATAACATTCAAAAGTATACATATAAAATGTATTGACAGTTGTACCTGATTTACTTTCAAATTTCCAGTATACAAGAAGATTGTAAACCGGTCCTGAACCACTTTAAAATGGGGTCAGTTTATAGTGGAGTTTTTGGGTCCATCGAATTGAACTACGAATAGAACGCTTAAAATTTAACCTCCCGAATCAAGCAAAAACTGTTTTAACAAAATTTCTTAATTAAAGTCGAGATTTTCGTAAAACGAATTGATTTGGAACTAAACTGGGTCTTCGTATATGAAGTGACAAAAATATGGTCAGCTACTAGATTATAGAGAAGTAAAACTGCGCACTTAATCTACTAGATCTACTTTAATTTAAGCTGTCAGCTTAAAACCGCTCAACTTTTGTCATCTTATCTAGTTGTAGGCATATTTGTGATACTTCACGTACATATAAGGGTATGCAGTTTTAATTCGAAATGCAAGCGAACTCCATCGAGTAAAAATAGTTCATAGTACATATTTTGACAAGACCTCCTGTATACATTTTTCCCACAATTTTCTTGAATTTTAAAATATTTTGTTATTCGCCCTGAACATTATAAGTAGTTTTCCTTAACGTTCTAGGCTTTTTTTTGAGAATGTACATTTCCTGTGAAATCACCAACCACACACAGTTACATAAATGTGTCAGTGGATCTAGGCTATTACATATTTCTTTTGAAAGATAGAAAAGTTAAATCGGTTTATTGGTTCAGATTTTACTGCAAATTATTTGGGAACTTCTCTTAAAAAATAGCAAACATGCGTATATCCGCATATATCTAGAGAACGACAAGATATTCAAATTTTTGAACTCAGCGTTCCAAAATACTTCAGAATCAGTCATCAAATGTAATGAGAAGACTCTTTCTTTAATTTTGTTGTTTTTTTTTATGTGTGCGATCCACTCAATACTATTTTGTCGCCCGGTCACAACGCCCAAAAAATTTTTTTGGTGGGGCCGACTGAACGGACTTATCGCCCAAAACTAATTTGGGCGATAAGTCAGAAAGAAAAATGGACATATCCCCCAATTTGGGGGATAAGTCCGAAATAAAACGGACTTATCGCCCAAATCGAATTTGGGCGATATGACTTTGGGGGTTATGTCATGTCACCGTTAGAAACGGCTGACATAGAGAAAGCTGGCTAAATAATAGCCCAAAGATTTGTCCTGTTGCTTAAATATATGGTTACCCCACAACAGCGTTGAGTCGATTTGCTAAATATATTATTTTAGCAGTATTTATCTGGAGTTGACTAAGCTTAGTACTAATACTCTAAAAAATATTATTTTATTTTTTTTAAATATAAAAATAAAAATAATAATAATAAAAATTAAATATTTATTAAAAATTAAAATTTAAACCACGGTTAAATATGAAAAATAAAAAATTTGGGAATTTAATATATTTTAAGTAGTGAAAAATTATAAATCTTGCTCAACGGTGCTCGGTACAAAAATATCGTGGTTGACAGTATCAAAAGCTTTACTCCTGATCAAGAAGTATTAAAAAAGTAACTTTACTATCATCTAACTGTCCACGAACCTCCTCTATAATATTTATTAAGGCTGTTGTCTAAGCTTTTACGAAATCCAGACTGTTGGTCGCACATTAGCATATTCGAAGTGAGATATGTCTGAACTTGTACTGCCATTAAGTGCTCTAGGACTTTTGACAAAAACGGAAGAATCGAAATGGGTCTGAATTGCCCATTGGCTTTTGGTATTGGGAGGATTTTGGCTCGCTTCCACATTTCAGGAAAAGAAGAAGTCATTATTATTGTATTAAAGATGTGCGTAAGGTGATCTAATAAGAACGGAAGAAGAAGTTTAACAAACTTAGGGCTAATATGGTCAAATCCGGATGCATTAGACTTTACCCTGAGAACACTTTATAAGACATCACAAGGACTGACATTCACAAAACTAAAGCTATTATTACAGATAGATGGAGCACTGAGGTATGAATTGCATGGAGCATCAGGTACATGAGTTTGCACGAATTGTTCATTTAGGCTATCTACATCAATATTTGTACCCTTGGCTCCTGCAAACTTTGTACAAAGTAGTCAATAAAAAGCAAAAAAGAGAAGGCTTTATTATTTTAGTCTTGAGTTTAATAAATTTATCAAACAGACGGGTCAAATAGCTGTGCAAGATCTCAAGCTGAACATCTGCTGTAGGCGATTGATAAATCAGTGACCAGTCACAAAGTAGTACATATATCAGTCTCAAGGTCTGTGTAGTTAATGTGATTAAAGTCTCTATAATCTATTTTATGGCTACTATGGTCCAGAATTATGTCGTAGGTCAAGAAAATTAAGTCATGTCTGGAGAAAGCTGGCACGGAAACCTGGTCATATAGTAGGATTTTGGTTGCATCAGTAACAAAGAAAATATCTAAAAGAGTATTGCACGTAGTTGAAAAGTGTGTGGGTATTGTTTTATTAACTGCATCCAGACATCTTACATCTTTAGTAAAATTGTCAACAAGATGATTTTCACACAAAAGATTACTATTCAGATCACCGGCCAGATTAAGCGAGTCAATTGCTTGTGTGACTGAAAAATAACTCTAGGCCTTTGAAATGGTAAAATAGTCAACAATAGAATAGAACAAATTATTAAAATAACATAAGGTCAAAGAATCACTAAACGTAAACGGTCACTTAAAAATTATAGCACAGTTTAGGTATAGGCTCGTAGATGACTCTCAAGGACAACCTTTAAGGATTAAGATTTGAAAATAAACAATTGCTTTTATCGTTTTTCGGATAGACATAACTTGGAAAGTTCAAATAAGTACGACTTGGATGGATTGAAAGAAAAGTCGGGGCCTTGTTCTTTAAAACGATTTTAACGAGTAGATTTTTAGCAGACTTCGAACGGATTTGAAAACAGTCCTGGGTTTATATTTCAAACATCGGAAAAGGAAAACACAAATGAATTCTCATTTCGACATTACAAACCGAGTTTCAAGCCAATCGGATGAAAAATAGTTATTTGCATGCAAAATTTTCCTGCCATTTTCCTCGTGGACGGATTGACCGAAATCGAGAAAACAAACAATTTCCACATTCACCACTTACACAAACTCCTGTCCAAATTTCAGCTTTCTATCTCTTACCGTTTAGGCTAAGCGATGACTGCCAATCAGTCAGTGAATCAGGACACTCTCTTTTATATTTATATATTATATAATGGGCCAATTTGTGTTAATACTGTTACCTTATGTGGGTTGTTCTGGCCGCTGTGGTTCATGAAGAATGAAAAACATTATTTAATTCCCATTTTTCTCCTATGCATTTCGACGTTTGTTACGTGTTCTTAGTGACTTTCTAGTGTCATCCGTGTTCGCTCTTTTCTCTCCTTGTCAAGTATTTTCAGTTCGCTAAAATCAGCTGAGTGTCCCGTCTTTGTTTTCGAACTTTGAACAAAAAATAATTGAACATTTACAAAGGCACTTAATAGTAGCTTTGGCACTTTTGAATCCCGCTGGATGTAGGGCAAACTTAGGAAAAGTTACAAAAAAAACCGGCTATATGATTCAAGACCTTTACTTGTAACATACCAAAAAGGCCAAAGTAAAAACTGTTCTTAAAAGATTCTAAAACAGCTACTATTCAGGTTGCATCGGAAAAAGTCACAAATCGTCATGAGTCTTAAACTAGTCATGCTTCTTATTCATTCTGTCTAAAATCTTAGAAATTCGAAAAAGGCCATTTTACCCTGGCATTTCGGTTTTTAAAGAAGCCACGGACCTCCCGACTAGCTGCAAGCTCAACTGTACCTGCATATTGAAAGAAACCTTAAGGAAGTAGTCCCAACACCGAACACTCAACCTTAAGCCATAAATTGTTATTTACTGCTGATTCCACAACAATTAAACATCAAACAACATCAACGAAAAAGTCATAACTGGTAAGTCATCCCTCAGATTCAGTTTGGCACAAGCGATTGTTGAGACATCAGAAAAATCATAATCATAAGGACCAAAATGAACAAGCGATTGAACACCGGGAAATCCTCAAAGTCGCGAATGGGTCTAGCTTGTTGAGCTTCGCGCAACAAACGCAGCGCCAACATTTGACGGCGTGGAAAACGGCGAATAGGAAAACGTACAGCGCGCAAGCATATGATACATATACACAGAAATTGTGGAATTTCCACCTCCTCCGGTTCCCTGTCTTCGGGCTGATCGTCCAAGTTCTCCATTATGTTATGTCGCTCTTATACTGCTTGGTGGGAATATAAAAGAAGTTGGTTTTAAATTTTAGATTTTAGTTTTGTGAAACTAAAAAAAATTAATTTTTCTTACAGATTTCGGCACAGTCCAAACGATATTTGTTTTTATGTAGTTACGACAGCACTGTTTGATTTGGGTTTGAAGTGAGGGTGTCTTTTATTTCACAGCCTACCAAGTTTGAGTTTAGTTTTGTAAATCCAAAAAATTATTTTTCCGTTTAGAGATTCAAGGCACTTTCGGAAAGTTATTCTTAAGAAAGTGTTTAAAGCAGCCCAATTCGCACGCCGCGCATTCGTTGTTGTTTTACACAAAAGGATAGTTGGAACGTAAAGCCTTTACGCCTGGCTTATGGCTACGTAGAGCAACAACAAATTCGTTTTCTTTCCCAGCGAAGGGTTTATTATAGGAGCGTGAAACAACAACAACTTCATATGTATTGTAGTATCTCTATTTTCTCTCGTCCCTTGCAAATTCAAACGCAACAACAATGCGGTATATGCGTCGTCAGCGTAGGTTGGCGATTGGCCTGGAGCATGAACGCTTTTCGTCAAAAATCGGGTTTCTCTTTCCACTTCGTGTGATTGTTTTTGATCCACTCGTCCGTAAGCTCATTCTGGGCACCCATGTCTTAAGGGTTAAATATTCGGAGAAAATACGGACGATCCAAGAACAGAAATTAATTCTTTTGAATTTTTTCGTATTGTCTAAAAGTTTGAAAATCAAAATGTTCCGCGAATCACCCAGATCCAACGGTTTAACGAAAGTACACGAAATGAACAGTTTTTTTGCGTCACGTGACGCAAAGTGTCCAAGGGGGAGTGGAGTGAAAGTGGCGGAAAGAGGAGGTGACTTATCAGTGACTAAGCAGTGACTTGACAGTGACTAAACAGTGAGTAAGCAGTGAGTAAGAAGTGACTTGTGACTTGAAAGTGTCTCGATAGTGACTTAACAGTGACTGAACCTACAGTGACTTGACTGTGACTAAACAGTGACTTGACAGTGAGTAAGCAGTGACTCGAGAGTAACTAAACAGTGACTTGAGAGTGACTTAACAGTGATTTGACAGTGACTTGACTGTGACTAAACAGCGAGTAAGCAGTGACTTGACAGTGACTAAACAGTAACTGAACAGTGACCTGAAAGTGACTAAGGGCCGTTTTCTCATGTTCCTGTTTTTGCTTAACTCGAAATCCACCTAGATTTCGCAACTAGCTGGGTTTTGTGCAATCGGTTGTCTCATGTAGATGGATGATGAATTTGGTCATTTGCGCCACGGTCACACCGGGAGGGCTGGAAAAGCACTAATAGTGAGTTGGCAGCGCCTTGCCACTCGCTGAATTTTTGTTTTATTAATTGCGCGCCAATATTAAAAAGTATAGCATGTATTTTACAGAGGAGGAGAAGGATTTTTATTTTGAACGACTTGTTACTATGATAGGAGATCAAGCAATAGGTCTAAAGCTAAGTTCACCCAGGCAAATAAATTGGACAAATTTTAATGAAAATTGGCTATAAAGGCCAAATTGTGGAACTTTCCGGGCATATTTGATCAAATTATTTGCGTATGAAACTATAGCTTTTGTTTTAAATCCTGTAAAATCTTTAATCATCTCTATACATGGTTTTTAAATCAATGAATTTGAAGTAGATGGCAACAAAAACCATCTAGATGGCTAACCATGAACATGAGCAAAGCAAATACAGCAAATCCACCTAGATTTGTAAAAACAGCAACATGAAAAAACGGGCCAAAGTAGAGATTGACTTGAAGGTGACTAAACAGCTCTTAAACAGCCCCTAAACGGCTCTTAAATCATGTTTCACATCAAAGCCTCGCGAGTGTTAACGATAACGGGTGGAATTTTTCAAAACCACGTTTAAGTACGCACTTTCACCACTAAAAGAAACTCCTGTCCAAATTGCAGCTTTCTATCTCTTACCGTTTAGGCTGTGCGATGATTGCCAATCAGTCAGTGAATCAGTGAATCAGGACACTCTCTTTTATATTTATGGAGATGACAAAAATATTTGTGGTTGATCTACTGGGCCAATTTGTGTTAAAATTGTTGAGTTACCTTGTGTGGGTTGTTCTGGCCGTTGTAGTTCATATATAGAATGAAAAACATTATTTAATTCCCATTTTTCTCCTACGCGTTTCGAGGTTTGTAACGTCTTCTTAGTGACTTTCTAGTGTCATCCGTGTTCGCTCTTTTCTCTCCTTGTCAAGCATTTTCAGTTCGCTAAAATCAGCTGAGTGTCCCGTCTCTGTTTTCGAATTATGAACAAAAAATAATTGAACATTTGTAAAGGCACTTAAAGGTAGCTTTTGCACTTTTGAATCCCGCTGGATGTAGGGCAAACTTAGGAAAAGTTACAAAATAAAGGGGTGAGTGTCGTTAACACTTACGAAACTTTGATGTGAAACATGATGCTTAGCTTAAGAGCTTATTTTCAAATCACAGGCTCTCTCTCAATGGTATATAAATCAGCAAAGGCAGATCGCTCCCAGATGCCACCCATCCCCCTTAAACTAGTCTTGCTGCTTATTCACGTTGTCTAAAATCTTAGAAATTCGAAAAAGGCCATTTTACCCTTGCATTTCGGTTTTTAAAGAAGCCACGGACCTCCCGACTAGCTGCAAGCTCAACTGTACCTGCTTATTGAAAGAAACCTTAAGGAAGTAGTCCCAACACCGAACACTCAACCTTAAGCCATAAATTGTTATTTACTTCTGATTTCAAAACAATTAAACATCAAACAACATCAACGAAAAAGTCATAACTGGTTGGTTAGGCATCCCTCAGATTCAGTTTGGCACAAGCGCTTGTTGACACATCACAAACAGAATAATCATAAGGGCCAAAATGGACAAGCGATTGAACACCGGGAAATCCTCAAAGTCGCGAATTGGTCTAGCTTGTTGAGCTTCGCGCAACAAACGCAGCGCCAACATTTGACGGCGTGGAAAACGGCGAATAGGATAACGTACAGCGCGCAAGCATATGATACATATACACACAAATTGTGGAATTTCCACCTCCTGCGGTTCCCTGTCTTCGGGCTGATCATCCAAGTTCTCCATTATGTTATGTCGCTCTTATACTGCTTGGTGGTGGGAATATAAAAGAAGTTGGTTTTAAATTTTAGATTTTAGTTTTGTGAAACTGAAAAAAATTAACTTTTCTTACAGATTTCGGCACAGTCCAAACGATATTTGTTTTCATGTAGTTACGACAGCACTGTTAGAATTGGGTTTGAAGTGAGGAAGTCTTTTATTTAACAGCCTACCGAGTTTGAGTTTAGTTTTGTGAATCCAAAAAATTATTTTTCCGCTTAGAGATTCAAGGCACTTTCGGAAAGTTATTCTTAAGAAAGTGCTTAAAGCAGGGGTTGCCCCAGCCCATTTCGCACGCTGCGCATTCGTTCTTGTTTTACACAAGGGATAGTTGGAACATATAGCCTTCCCGCATGGCTTATGGCTACGTAGAGCAACAACAAATTCGTTTTCTTTCCCAGCGAAGGTTTTATTATTGGCGCGTGAGAACCTGCAACAACAACTTCATATGTATCTCTATTTTCTCTCGTCCCTTGCAAATTCAAACGCAACAACAATGCGGTATATGCGTCGTCAGCGTAGGTTGGCGATTGGCCTGGAGCATGAACGCTTTTCGTCAAAAATCGGGTTTCTATTTCCACTTTGTGTGATTGTCTTAAGGGTTAAATATTCGGAGAAAATACGGACGATCCAAGAACAGAAATTAGTTTTTTGGAATTTTTTCGTTTTGTCTAAAAGTTCGAAAATCAAAATATTCCACGAATCACCCAGATCCAACGGTTTAACGAATTGAACAGTATTTTTGGTACGGAAGATTTTAGTAGATGTAAAGTTTGCTTTCAGCGTCACGTGACGCAAAGTGTCCAAGGGGGAGTGGAGTGAAAGTGGCGGAAAGAGGAGGTGACTTATCAGTGACTAAGCAGTGACTTGACTGTGACTAAACAGTGGCGAAGCAGTGACTAAACAGTGACTAAACAGTGACTTGACTGTGACTAACAGTGACTTGACAGTGACTAAGCCGTGACTTAACAGTTACCAAATAGTGACTTGACACTGACTGAACCAATAGCGACTTGACAGTGACTAAGGAGTGACTCGAGAGTGACTAAACAGTGACTAAGCAGTGACTCGATAGTGACTAAACAGTGACTTGACAGTGACTAAGCAGTGACTGAACCAACAGTGACTTGACTGTGACTAAACAGTGACTTGACTGTGACTAAACAGTGACTTGACTGTGACTAAACAGTGACTTGACATATATGATAAAAGTGATGATGCAAAGTGACTAAACAGTGACTTGACGTAACTAAGCAGTGACTTGACAGTGACCGAACCAATAGTGACTTGACAGTGAGCATCCGGGTGGTATTTCAAACATCGGAATCGGAAAACACAAATGAATTCTCATTTTGACATTAGAAATTAAGTTTCCAGCCAATCGGAGGAAGAATAGTTTTTTGCATGCAGAATTTTCCGTTCATTTTCCTCGTGGGCGGATTTTCCAAAATCGGGAAAAGACGTGTCGAATTATTTCGCGTACTATGCTATACAAACCATGTTTCAAGTCAATCGGATGAAAAATAACATTTTTCCCATACAAACTTTTCCTACGCTTTTCCGACTCCCCGGGTGGAATTTTCCAAAACCCCGTCTTAGAACGCTTTTTCACCACTAACAGAAACTCCTGTCCAAATTTCAGCTTTCTATCTCTTACCGTTTAGGCTGTGCAATGATTGCCAATCAGTCAGTCAGTGAATCAGTCAAAAAGGACACTCTCTTTTTGAAATAGATATACAGATAGATATAACTAATCAAATGGAAATGTCAAATTTTGAGTTTATTATAAAATGAAATGTTTATGATATAATAGGGTGTGTTTCACATATTGACGTCGATTTCCGTATGAACTTATGGATTTCCAATTAGAATTGTGTAAATTCACCTATGAAGTGCCAAATATGTGAGAGATTACTTGATCAGGTCAAAAGAAAATTGTAATTATTGGACGATTTTGATCCGCTTGGCTGTCAGTAGTCCATTTCAAACCGTCAAAGTGTCTAATTAATATCAAGTGACCAAAGATGTTTTCATTACTTGGTATGTAAAGTAAGGACTTCGAAACGAAATGAGAACGATTAACTGAAAACCTAAGTCATTGTTAATAAATTATTTGAACACTTTTATGAAAAATATGTTTCTTCAGTTAATTAAATGAATAAAGAGGGAACCGAGCCGAACCAAACCGACCCATAACCGCGGTTCAGTAAGCCCCAAAAACCATGCAATGAACCGAACAAGCCCTTATTTCTGAGTGGTTTGCATCCCTGTTGATGAATATACTCAGCTCGACCGTATCAACAGAAGGCTAAGAACTAGCAGAAAGCGAACATGCAAACAAAGAACTTAAGTTAGAGAGCGCCAAATATATACATACGTTCATTGCTGTTTTTGTTTCAGTCTTCCACACCGTCTGACTATGTGGTGACAAAATTGGCGGCAGCTGCGGATAGTTGGGATACGTTGACATTAAAAACAAAAAAGTTTTTCTCACAAAGGCCCTCTTTTCGACCGATAGTTCCTATGGTAGCTATAAGATACATTCATCCGATCCGGTCGGTTCCGACATATTAGCAGTGTGCAGTAAAAGAAGACTCTGTGCAAAGTTTCAGCTCGATAGCTTTAAAACTGAGAGACTAGTTTGCGTAGAAACAGACAGACGGACGACAGACGGACGGACAAAGCAATAGACTTAGCTCGTGGCCTTGATCAAGAATATGTATAGTTTATAGGGTCGAAAATGAATATTTCTATGCGTTGCAAGCTTCTGGGCAAAATTATAATACCCTTTGCAAGGGTATAAAAAGCGCAGAACCGAAACTGTACCGGTACAATGTTTAGGTTCTTTTCGGTGTTTTCAGTTCTAATACCGGTAATTAAAAAATTTTAATATCGGTTCCGGTTCCGAGTATAAATCGGATCCTTTCCGGTATACGATTCCAGTTTCATCACGAAGGGCCTCAAGTGATGAGATTCAACTGACTGTCATTTCAAGCACAAAAACAATTGTTGGCTTCAGGACGGTCTTAAAGAATTACGCCCTGTGACTTAAGAAAAACGAAAGTTTTACCAAAAACAGCGAATCAATCTGTTGTGCCCACTTACCGAGACAAGCAACACGTCCACATTATAAAACTTTGTTGATTTCCGAATTTTGAACAAAAATTAATTGACAAATCAAGAAAGTCTTAAACTAGTCTTGCTTCTCATTCTTGAAGTCTAAAATCATAGATATTTTAAAAAAGGCCATTTCACCCCTGCACCCTGGTTTTTTGAAGAAGCCACGCACCTACGTACTAGCTTCATAGCTCAGCAAGCTCAACTGTACCTGGCTATTAAAAAGAAACCTTGAGGAAGAAGTCCCAACACTGTACACTCAGCCTTTAAAAATAAAATGTTATTCACTGCTGATTGCAAAACAATTAGGCATTAACGAAAAAGTAATATCCAGTTAGGTATCTCTCAGTTCCGGCCCGGCACGTGTGCAGGCGAATATTGAAACATCATAAACAGAACAAGCATTATGAGCACAATTATTAAGCGCTGGAACACCGGATGGTCCACAAAGTACCGTATGGGTCTAGCTTGCGGAACTTCACGCAGCAGCTGCGGCGCCAAGGGCTGGATGCGTGGAAACGGCTCTGGGACTCCGCGGACGACACCTTTAATGAACATGCTGGCCCGGGGCACGGTGGCCAGTTTCATAATAAATCTTCCGTGTTGTTCGGCCAGCGACTTGCAGGGGGGATGCACTGCGCCCCCATCGTACACGACTGGTATCAGAGTATTTACCCCAATGCAAGAGTTGCAGAGGGGACATTTGGAGTTTCTTCCCTGACGGCGAATCCAATTGTTTATGCATATGAAGCAAAACACATGTCCGCAAAAGCTCACACAAGGATCACGTGCAGTGCCGTGGCATATTATACATAAATACGGTGGAATTCCCTCCACGTCAGACTCACTTCCCTCATCACTGCCTCCTGGGGGGTCTTCATCGGGACGATCAACCAAGTTCTCCATTATGTTAATTCGCTGCTGCTGGGTGGAAATATAAAATAAGTGTGTTAAATTTCAGAGTCCAAAAAATGTTAAAAAAATTTTATTTTAATATTAACTTTTCGCTCAGATTTTAGACACGTTCGAAACGTTGTTCGTGTTTAGTTTGAACAATACTGTTCGAAGGGGGTTTGAAGTGAGTGTGTCTTTGATTTCACAGCCTGCTTGAGTTTGAATTTAATTTTCAGACTGTTAACTTTGCTCAGAAGATTGCAATATTAACAATTAACTTTCAAAGCTACAGAAGTCCGAAAAATGGCAGAAAAAAAATCTATTTTTGTTCTGAAATCGTCCGTAGGTAAGCCGAATCTCAAGCATTTACGCCCATTCTTAACAACAAGGACCTAAATTTTCCTCAAACCTATACAAATATTACTTGTTTGAACTCTTCAAGGTAACTTTAAGTCTGTTCTTAAGAGTCAGTCCCAGCCATTACTTAAAAATGTGTCGAAAGTTGTTTTTCGTATTTTTAAAAGTGCACAAAGCCTCATTTATGTTCTTGAATCACCCGTAATTCCACCAAATCTCAACCTTTTAAACCTAGTTTCAAGAACAAGATCCCATCATTTCCTTCAATCGGTTTTAAAACTACTTTTTCTGGACTTTACATTTCCTTTTAGAATCCACCAATCGAGACAACAACAACAATCACAGATCATACTGGCTCGCAGCGATGAAGAAAGGGCAAATGTATTTGCAGCACATCTTAAAGCTGTTTTCCAACCAAACCCAGCTACAAATCAGTTCACTCTCCTACCGATCTCAGACCCACCTTCATAAAATCCGCTAACAAGATCACAAAGGAGCAACTGAATTCCAAGAAATCTGCGGGTCACGACCTAATCACACCAAAAATGACCATTCAACTTCCTTCATTCATATGCAAAATTTTGAATGCCATAGCATCATGCGGCCACTTACCCCCAAAGATGGAAGAAGTCTGTCATCAGAATGATTCAAAAACCAGGAAAAGACAAAACCCCGGCATCGTCATATAGACCAATAAGCCTCCTGTCCTGTTTAACTAAACTATTTGAGAAACTGCTATTGATCCAACTTTCCCCATTTCTGAAAATTTGCAACTTAATACTATCCCATCAATTTGGTTTTAGAGCAAAACACGGTACAATAGAGCAAGTGCAGCGAATCACAGCAGAAATTCGATCCGCCTTTGAATGCATACAAAAAACTTGTCAAAAATTCCCATTTTGGTTCTAGAATAGACCCTGAGAATACCATCCCTAACTATTTTAGGACTTTACAGGGGACCATAAAAACTTACATTTGCTTCCATATCACTCTTAATTCTATCAAACAAGGAGTTTTGTTCTTAAGAATAGGTCTTGTCTTTCTTCAATTTGTCCAAAAAACATTGGTTTTCGTACTCTCAAAAGTAAGACCGTATGGAAAAATGCCTTAAACTAATTTCTGTTTATTGGTCCATTGTAATTTCGACGAATCTCAGGCCAAAGGAAACATTTTCGACCATATAGAGTATATATATTCTTGATCAGCATCAACAGACGAGTAGAATAGCCCTGTCGGTACATCTGTATGCACACTTCTCATTCCTTAGAACCCGTTCTTAAGAATAACTTCCCAGTTTTATCTAAATCTGAACGGAAAGCTATTATACTCTGTAAAACAGGTACACAAAGTGTATTAAGTTTTTGCAAAAGTATGTAACAGAGGAAAGAAATCATTTTCGACCCTATAAAGTGAGATAAATATTCCTCGCTATTCCTTCCCTTAATGAAATGCTAAGACTCTGCCTTTACACTTTTCAATGCTGAGTGCTACAGGAAATATCTTGTCCGATGTAAAATTCAATTCGCAGAGGACCCTAAGCAATTCTACAGCTTTGTAAACTCTAAACGTAGGTCTTCTTCTTTACCTTCTTCTTTTTTTCTGGGCGACCAAAAGGCTAACGATGACTGCACAGCCGTTGACCTGTTCGCCGACTTCTTTCAATCTACTTATTCCTCTACGCGCTTTACTAATACTTCTTATTCTTATAACATTTCTTCTTCTAACTCGATAACTGCTCCCTCGATTTCCGAAAGCTCCTTACTTTCTCATTTAAAATCATTAAAATCTTCATACTCCCCTGGGCCTGACAACATTCCTAGTTGTGTGCTCAAAGAGTGTTGTATTTCTTTGTGCAATCCATTGCTTAAGCTTTTTAATCTATCGTTAGAATCTGCTATTTTTCCAAATCTTTGGAAAGAATCCTATATTATTCCTCTTCATAAAAAAGGTGGAAAGTCTGATATATCCAATTATAGGGGAATAGCTAAACTATCCGCTATTCCAAAATTATTTGAACAGATTACAACCTCTTCCCTACAGCACTATTGTAAATCGATTTTATCACCTTTCCAACATGGATTTACAAAGCGTCGGTCAACTGCGACCAATTTACTTGAATTTACCTCAATGGTTAACGATGGATTCCTTTTAAAAAAACAAACTGATGTCATCTACACCGACTTCAGTAAAGCATTTGATTCTGTGAACCATGATCTTCTCCTCGTTAAACTTGATCGTTTAGGATTTCCATCCCCTTTTCTACTTTGGATTTCGTCCTATTTAAAAGATAGAACTCAAAAAGTTCTGCTTCGCTCTAATACGTCAAAGCCTGTCTTTGTCACTTCTGGTGTGCCACAAGGCAGTCACCTCGGCCCTTTGTTTTTTACTCTTTTTATTAATGATCTCCCCACAATAATTTCGAATTCTCGGATACTTATGTACGCCGATGATGTAAAACTTATTTTATCTTTCAACGACCCGATGCACTCCATCAAATTGCAAGATGACTTAAACTCCTTGCAGTCCTGGTGTCTGATTAATCAATTACACCTTAATTGCTCCAAGTGCATGTTCATGACTTTCCATCGTTGCAAGCCTTCGCTGGCTACCTATACGATTGGCAATGAACCCTTGGAACGAATTTCTACAGTCGTTGATCTTGGAATTCTTTTTGACCCCAAATTGAGTTTCAATCCTCATATCTCCTCTATTGTTAATAGAGCAAATGGTGTACTCGGATTCATTAAACGTTGGTCGAAAGAGTTTAATGATCCATATACCACAAAGCTTTTATACACTGCTCTAGTCCGTCCTGTACTTGAATACTGCTCGTCCGTCTGGTGTCCGCAGTATAAAAAGCATATAGATCGTATTGAATCTGTTCAGAAGCAATTCTTGCTTTTTGCCCTACGTGGCTTAAATTGGGACCCTAACCTTCGTCTGCCATCGTACTCTAACAGACTCTTGCTTATTGACCTTCCTTCGTTAGCTAACCGTAGAACAGTATTAGGTGTTTCTTTTCTTCATAAACTAATTACACTAGTTTACAGCCAAAAAGACCCATTTCTACTGAAATTTTTTTTAGTGTAGTTTGGAATGGTGATCTCAAAAATCGATTTCAAAAATTTTTTCATGGCTCCGTTTTTGAAATATGATTTTTTTTTCATTTTTTTGGTAGGTGCTCTTACGATTTAAGCCATATCTCACTTCTTAATTGTCAGATAGAGTCAAGCAAGATATGAATCGAAAGGTAATTGAACTGCCAGTAATTGCGTAAAACATTGTTTTTAAATCGGCTTAGTAGTTTGAATACAATAACCAAAAATATTTCAAAAAAAATCGATTTTTTGCTCGAAAATGCGAGAAATTTCATTTTTGAACGCCTGGAAAAAATATAAAAAAATCCAAAAAAAATATTTTTATTTTTTCTACTAAAGAATCGCACTTCTACGAAGAAAACCAGATAACGATTATCAAAATCTATGAACAAACACAGGAGCTGTGAGCAATTTAGTGCAAAAAAATGTGGTATTTTCGTGATTATTCAAAAAATAAATTTCCGTTTGCTTCGACTTTTGTTCGGTTCTTGATTATAATTTTTGTTCTGGCTTTTCGCTAACTTCATAAAGTGACCAAAAGACGAAGAAAAATACAAGTTTATTTTTTGTGAACACACAAAATACTCAAATTTGACTGTTAGTTCTTCTACTCAATTTGATCCATCATCGGTACGTGTGACACGATTTTCCTCACCAATACCTTATTGTCTTCGTAAAAGTGCGATTCTTAAGTAGAAAAAATAAAAATAATTTTTTTTGGATTTTTTTATATTTTTTCTAGGCGTTTAAAAATGAAATTTCTTGCATTTTTGAGCAAAAAATTTAATTTTTTGAAATATATTTGGTCGTTGAATCAAAACTACTAAACCGATTTTAAAACAATGTTTGACGCGATCGTTGGCAGCTGAATTACCTTTCGATTCATATCTGGCTTGACTCTATCTGACAATTATGAAGTCAGATATGGCTTAAAATGTAAGAGCACCTACCGAAAAAGTGAAAAAAATTCATATTTCAAAAACGGAGCCATGAAAAAATTTTTGAAATTGATTTTTGAGATCACCATTCCAAACTACACTACAAAAATATTTCAGTTGAAATGGGTCATTTATTTTTTTATTTTTGTAAACTAGTGTTTTTGTGATGTTGATTCTTCTGAACTTTTAGGTGGCCTTTACTTCTCCGTTCCTTCTAGGCCAACCAGAAACTATTTTCCTTTAATATTGCCTAGATGCACAACTGATTATGAGACAATCGATTTCGAGTCTTATGTCAAAATTATAATGATCTCTATCACCTGCTCTCACTGGCTGTGAGTAGGGGCATAGCCTGCCGGACAGGCTAAAAAATCTTCCCCCACCGGGTCAGAGATTTCTGTTTATTTAATTTTAAGTTTATCTTATAAATTTTTTATTTTTACTTAGTTTTAAATTTCACTTTTAGATAGTACTTTTTTTTAAACTAAAATTTTTTTTTTCTTTTCCTTATATCTGATTTAGTTTAGTTTTTATTATTTTATTATAATTTTTTTTTCCGGACGACTGAGCTGCTCTATTAAAAAGTAGGTTTAAATGTTTAGTTAAACTTTTTTGTTTTCAATGCTATCGCTCCCAACCCCTCGTGTTTATGAGTTCTTTATGCTTTTATATAATTTCAGCAAGTTTTATGCAAATCGGGCAACTATATAGTATAGCTGCCATACAAAAGATAGGTCTGAAAAAAAGTTTTAGTATGAAAAACTTTTTTGTTTTCAACGCTATCGCTCCCAAACTCGTTACTGATCAATATGATATACTAACACACAATTCTGTCAAGTCTGGTCCAAATCGGATGACTATAGCATATAGCTGCCATAGGCATGATCGGTCGAAAAAATAGTTTTAGTGAGAAAAATTTATTTGTTTTCAATGGTAGCGTGTTTGTACGTTTCAGTTATAAATATTATCTGTCTCCACACAATTTTAGAGAGTTTGATCAAAAGCGGATGAATATATCGTATAGCTACCATATAAAAAACTGGCAGAAATATATCATGCTCCAAGGGTATATAAACTTCGGTCGAGCCGAAGTTAGCTTTCCTCTATTTTTATTCTTATAATGGTACATAAGCAATAGTTAATAATTAATAGAGCCACCTTGAGCCTTTGCCATCTCGAAAAAGTCTCTTAGGCATTGAATTCACTAAATTTGTAAGTAAATTTTGGTCTAAAAGACCATTGAGCCAAAATTTCGCTTTTGAGGCTTTCGACATTCTCAAATTTGTTGTTATTGGCGTAAAGTCGCCTGGCTAAGATACCCCAAATGTTCTCAATTGGGTTTAGGTCAGGGGAGCACGCTGGCCAATCAAAATATTTATATGGTGATCATTTAAGAAGCGCTGGGTTTCTCTGCTCTTGTGAATAGATGCATTATCTTGCATAAAAACAAGATCTCTTTCCTTTTTTTCTTCCAAAATGGCAGAAGACGATCCTCCAATACTTTTTTGTATTCTCCACTGTTCATCCTGGAGCTTGTAAAGCACAGATCAAGCGTTCCAGACGCATGAAAGGCTTCCCAAACCATTGCAGATCCGCCTCCGAAATTGCGTTTGGAAAAAATAAGTGGATCCTTACGCAAATCTCCCAATAGTGCGAAACCCATCTGGGCCATCAAGATTAAATTTTTTCATCAGAAAAATTATCTAAATGAAAAATATTGAACAAAGCTGTATGAACAAAATAAAGTTAAAAATTCATACCGAGGCCCAGTTTTTCTCCAAGTTTTTTTCCACAAATTGGAGTCGTGCTGCTTTGTGGTGCGGCTTCAGGAACGGAGCCTTCTTTAAGACTCCTCTGACAATGCACTCCGATGATTGCAGCGTCCGTCAAACAGTCATCCGTGACACAGGCTTACTGCAACATGGGGCAAGTGTGGAGCACGAAGCAAACGAATTGCTAGCTTTAGGTACTATGCGACGTTTTTCACGGTCAGACAACTTGGGGTTTCTTCCAGAGCTACGCTTTATACCATATTCATCCGGATTGCTCAAAAATTTGGTGATAACACAACGTGTTCGACCGATTTTTTCCGATATTTGGCTTGCATTAAAGCCAGCATCGTTGTAGGCTCTTATCCTTCCCTTTTCCTCGTCGGATAACAAACGTCCACGCGGCATTTTATTGCAAATTCGTTAAATTGATAACAGAAATTTAAAAAAAATAATTGAAACCAAACTTCTCTCTCCAGCCGCAGTAATTGAAATATGTCGTATAATTATGATACACTTGCAGACATAAAAAAATCGAACTTTTGTGCTTTTTTTACCGCTATTTGAAAACGGGAGATGCAATCAGAGATAAGAATATCTCATTTTAAGCAGAATTCATTAAGTTTTCATTCTGCATACTTGATTTCGTTGTATTATGCTTTCCCATTCTCCTACGAGGGTCGAAACTAAAATTTTCGGAGTGTCGTATAATTATGGGCAGGAGTGTATTATTCCTTTTCATAAAAAAGGTGGGAAGTCTGATATATCCAATTATAGGGGAATAGCTAAGCTATCCGCTATTCCAAAATTATTTGAACAGATTACAACCTCTTCCCTACAGCACTATTGTAAATCGATTTTATCACCTTTCCAACATGGATTTACAAAGCGTCGGTCAACTGCGACCAATTTACTGGAATTTACCTCAGTGGTTAACTACACTGTGCAACTTTTTTAATGTCATTTTCTGGTTACGCCTTCGGACAGCGATATTTTTTAAGAGCATACCGAAACTAAAAAAATCCCCCAAAGGACTTGGTCCTATCACATCGTTAAGGTACTTTTTTGATACCAAACATATTTTCACCCCAAACTGTCCATATATCATAAACCGTTTGGAATTTTGTTTTTAGATCATGGGCGAAAGTTAAAGATATAAACTAGAGGAAAAAAAATCATGAACCAAAAAATTGGCATCTAGTGCTTCAAAAGTGCAAAAACTTCGAAAAAAAGGCAAATTTTTCATGTTTTTTGCCGGAAACGGCTAAACTAGTGAGAATTTGAAAAACCTTTTTTCTGCGAAATTATTCCAAACAACAATATATACAAATCTCTAGTACACGCCAGCTTCATACGAATACCCCTTCATACCGTTTTAATACTATAAAAGGTTTCTTTTCTAGATAACACTTTGTATTCATTATGAACTTTACTTCTCAGTGTGTTAAAGGTAAAAAAAAGGAAAAAACGTAATTTTAACCAAAGGTTAAGGTTTTAATATTTTTGATGCTGGTTCATGGACTAACTCTGTACTTCCAGAACTAAAAAGATGATCCAAAGGCATACATCTATTCGTGTTTTCACTACATGCAGTGTCTTCTAGGTTTTCGACGCCTTCATCCTCATACTGGCATACTTTGTGGCTCCACCAACAAACCTCCGAGAGCAATGCATTTAGCTTCTTGCCTTGATATCTTTTTATACCCTTGGAGAGGGTATATTAAAATTGTCCGGATGTTTGTAACGCACAGAAGGAAACATCTCCGACCACATAAAGTATATATATTCTTGATCAGCATGACGAGCTGAGTTGATATAGCCATGTCCGTCTGTCCGTCTGTCCGTCCGTCCGTCCGTCTGTTTCTATGCTATCTCCTCCGTCAGTTTTAAAGCTATCTCAACCAAACTTTGCACGAAGTCTTTTGGTATAAATACGCTGCACATTTGTCGGAACCGGCCGGATCGGATGACTATAGCATATAGCTGCCATAGGAACGATCGGTTGAAAAAGTAGTTTTAGTGAGAAAAACTTTTTTGTTTTCAATGCTATCGCTCCCAACCCCCGTATTTATAAGTTTTCTATGCTTTCACATAATTTCAGCAAGTTTTATGCAAATCGGGCAACTATATAGTATAGCTGCCATACAAAAGATAGGTCTGAAAAAAAGTCTTAGTAAGAAAAACTTTTTTGTTTTCACTGCTATCGCTCCCACGTTGTACAGATCTATATTATATACTACCACACAATTTTGTCAAGTTTGATTTAAATCGGATGACTATAGCATATAGCTGCCATAGGAACGATCGGTCCAAAATGTAGTTCTAGTGAGAAAAACTTTTTTGATGAATATATCGTATTGCCATATAAAAAACTGGCAGCATATATCATGCTCCAAGGGTATATAAACTTCGGTACAGCCGAAGTTAGCTTCCCTCTATTTTTCAAATTCAATTACTTACATCTCTACAAAATTTAAAACTAAATTGTATACATAATTAATGGGGTTGCAGTGAAAAAACGTTTTGGATATGTTAATAAGCACACTTTTTAAAAGCTTTTAGAGCTCAAAATAAGCACACTCAGAGAAAAAGTAGAGAATTTCACTCATGAATCAAGAGCTTTCGTTCTCAAAAGTATGGTGGCAAGAGTGTATTTAACAAAATATTTAACATGACTAATTTACTAAAATAAACAATGGTATATATATTTTTAGGTTGCGCTCTGATCGAGCTCTCTAGACCTAAGTTTACATTTATTTCTATTTTTTTATTTTAGGAATTTTATTTCTGGGTAGTTGACTTATGTGCTTTTATATAAGTAAGTTGAATATGTGTTTGCAGAGAAAAATATGGAAAACAATGTGTAATTATCATTATTATAAATAAAATAACCAACTCTAGTAATTGGATAGGATGGGGATTTTGAGAATCGTGGAAATAAGGGATGGGAGAGTGCGAGGGGATCTTTTCATATGTGGCTTGGTGCCACCAGCATTTCTTGGCCGTATCTAGCGATTCTGCTTTGTCTATCTGTGTTGTTTTAAAATCAAATCGTTTATTTATTGTGGTTAAGGTTTTACAATTTATGTTTTTATTGTTTGCCCTTCTGTTTATATGGTATAGAATTGGAATACCTTCGTCATTTAGAACATATCCATTTTTGTCCAAAAATATGAATACTTTCGGGGGGTGTGAACCCGTTTAGAATTGCGTGTTTAAAATAGCCTTCACTTTCAAAAAATTGTGCCTTAACTGGAACGTTGTCCATGTTTTCGATACATCTGCTAATATGATTTCTAATTAAGTTTATAATTTGGAATCCAATCTTGACTATATTCTTTACTATTGGTCATCCTGGATTTCACTGACAACACTCGCTCAGTGGACTAAATCGTGTGGCCAGCCAAGACGGAATTAGTTCTTTTCACCAGAAAGTACAAAATTCCCGAGCTGATTCCTCCTAAAATTAACGGAGTAAATATTGCATTTGGTGACAATGCCAAATACTTGGGTGTCGTTCTGGATAAAAAACTACTCTGGAAAGACAATATAAACGAACGCATAAAGAAAGCAACCATCACTTTATACTCGTGGAGAATTTCAGGGTGTGAAGTGGATAAATTGAAATCCCCAAAGCGTTATTCGTTGACTTCACAATCAAACCTGAGTCTGAGTGGTCGTTTGAATGTGAATATGCAATACAAAAATCCGCTGACGAGAAGATGTGGTTATCTTCGAAACAGCGATCGTTGTACGGACATACCAATTGCTATTCCAAGTTGTTGTAATTAATCTCTGTTGATTTGTGTTGATTACATTAAATTGTAACTCTCCACCGACCTCAAGCCAGCCAGATCCAAATAATTCTAAATATTTACAACTTACTGTTACTCCTAAGATTAACTTATATTGTAGTGCTAAAAACTTTGTTGATCTTCGAATTTTGAACAAAAAATAATTAAAAATGTGTAAAGACACTTAAAGGTAGATTTTGCACTTTTGAATCCCGCTGAGTCCAGGGCAAGCTTAGGAAAAGTTACAAAAAAAGCCGGCTATATGATTCAAGACCTTTACTTGTGACATACCCAAAAGGCCAAAGTAAAAGCAGTTCTTAAAAGATTCAAAAAAAAAAACAGCTGCTTTTCAGGTTGCATCGGAAAAAGTCACAAAACGTCATGATCTACAAATCAAGAGTCTTAAACTAGTCTTGCTGCTCATTCATGTTGTCTAAAATCTTAGAAATTCGAAGAAGGACATTCAACCCTAGCATTTCGGACCTCCGGACTAGCTGTACCTGCTTATAGAAAGAAACCTTGAGGAAGTAGTCCCAACACTGTACACTCAACCTTAAGCCATTAATTGTTATTTACTGCTGATTCCAAAACAATTAAAAATCAACGAAAAAGTCATAACTTGTTGGCATCCCTCAGATCGAGATTGGCAGAATTGCTTGTTGAAACATCACAAAAATCATAATCATAAAGACCAAAATGGACATGCGATTGAACACCGGGAAATCATTAAAGTAGCGAATGGCTCTAGCTTGCTGAGCTTCGAGCAACAAACGCAGCGCCAATATTTGATGGCGTGGAAAACGGCGAATAGGATAACCTAAAGCGCGCAAGCGCATGCGTACCATAATACACACAAATATTGGAATTTCCACCTCCTCCGGTTCCCTGTCTTCGGGCTGATCATCCAAGTTATCCATAATGTTATGTCGCTCTTATACTGCTTGGTGGGAATATAAAAGAATTTTGTTTTAAATTTTAGATTTTAGTTTTGTGAAACTGAAAAAAATTAACTTTTCTTACAGATTTCGGCACAGTCCAAACGATATTTGTTTTCATGTAGTTACGACAGCACTGTTAGAATTGGGTTTGAAGTGAGGAAGTCTTTTATTTCACAGCCTACCAAGTTTGAGTTTAGTTTTGTGAATCCAAAAAATTATTTTTCCGCTTAGAGATTCAAGGCACTTTCGGAAAGTTATTCTTAAGAAAGTGCTTAAAGCAGGGGTTGCCCCAGCCCATTTCGCACGCTGCGCATTCGTTCTTGTTTTACACAAGGGATAGTTGGAACGTATAGCCTTCCCGCATGGCTTATGGCTACGTAGAGCAACAACAAATTCGTTTTCTTTCCCAGCGAAGGTTTATATTAAAGGAGCGTGAAACAACCACAACTTCATAGGTATATCTATTTTCTCTCGTCCCTTGCAAATTCAAACGCAACAACAATGCGGTATATGCGTCGTCAGCGTAGGTTGGCGATTGGCCTGGAGCATGAACGCTTTTCGTCAAAAATCGGGTTTCTATTTCCACTTTGTGTGATTGTTTTTGATCCACTCGTCCGTAGCCTCATTCTGGGCACCCATGTCTTAAGGGTTAAATATTCGGAGAAAATACGGACGATCCAAGAACAGAAATTAGTTTTTTGGAATTTTTTCGTTTTGTCTAAAAGTTCGAAAATCAAAATATTCCACGAATCACCCAGATCCAACGGTTTAACGAATTGAACAGTATTTTTGATGTGAAACCTCTTTAATTTCGGTACGGAAGATTTTAGTAGAAGTAAAGTTTGCTTTCAGCGTCACGTGACGCAAAGTGTCACAGGGGGAGAGGAGTGAAAGTGGTGGAAAAAGGAGGTGACTCAACAAGGACTAAGCAGTGACTAGACTGTGACTAAACAGTGACGAAGCAGTGACTAAACAGTGACTTGACTGTGACTAACAGTGACTTGACAGTGACTAAGCCGTGACTTAACAGTTACCAAATAGTGACTTGACAGTGACTGAACCAATAGCGACTTGACAGTGACTAAGCCGTGACTTAACAGTTACCAAATAGTGACTTGACAATGACTGAACCAATAGCGACTTGACAGTGACTAAGGAGTGACTCGAGAGTGACTAAACAGTGACTTGACAGTGACTAAGCAGTGACTCGAGAGTGACTAAACAGTGACTTGACAGTGACTAAGCAGTGACTGAACCAACAGTGACTTGACTGTGACTAAACAGTGACTTGACTGTGACTAAACAGTGACTTTACTGTGCCTAAACAGTGACTTGACAGTGACTAAGCAATGACTGAACCAACAGTGACTTGACTGTGACTAAACAGTGACTTGACTGTGACTAAACAGTGACTTTACTGTGCCTAAACAGTGACTGTGTAACAATGTGAACCAACAGTGACTTGACTGTGACTAAACAGTTACTTGACTGTGACTAAACAGTGACTTGACAGTAACTAAGCAGTGACTTGACAGTGACCGAACCAATAGTGACTTGACAGTGAGCATCCGGGTGGTATTTCAAACATCGGAATCGGAAAACAGAAATGAATTCTCATTTTGACATTAGAAATTAAGTTTCCAGCCAATCGGAGGAAGAATAGTTTTTTGCATGCAGAATTTTCCGTTCATTTTCCTCGTGGGCGGATTTTCCAAAATCGGGAAAAGACGTGTCGAATTATTTCGCGTACTATGCTTACAAACCATGTTTCAAGTCAATCGGATGAAAAATAACATTTTTTCCCATACAAACTTTTCCTACGCTTTTCCGACTCTCCGGGTAGAATTTTCCAAAACCCCGTCTTAGTACGCTTTTTCACCACTAACAGAAACTCCTGTCCAAATTTCAGCTTTCTATCTCTTACCGTTTAGGCTGTGCAATGATTGCCAATCAGTCAGTGAATCAGTCAGGACACTCTCTTTTATATTTATAGAGATTATTCCCTGCTGTTTTGAAATCCACATATACAAGTATAATATAACTAATCAAATGGAAATGTCAAATTTTGAGTTTATTAAAAATGAAATGTTTATGATATAATAGGGTGTGTTTCACATATTGACGTCGATTTCCGTATGAACTTATGGATTTCCAATTAGAATTGTGTAAATTCACCTATGAAGTGCCAAATATGTGAGAGATTACTTGATCAGGTCAAAAGAAAATTGTAATTATTGGACGATTTTGATCCGCTTGGCTTTCAGTAGTCCATTTCAAACCGTCAAAGTGTCTAATTAATATCAAGTGACCAAAGATGTTTTCATTACTTGGTATGTAAAGTAAGGACTTCGAAACGAAATGAGAACGATTAACTGAAAACCTAAGTCATTGTTAATAAATTATTTGAACACTTTTATGAAAAATATGTTTCTTCAGTTAATTAAATGAATAAAGAGGGAACCGAGCCGAACCAAACCGACCCATAACCGCGGTTCAGTAAGCCCCAAAAACCATGCAATGAACCGAACAAGCCCTTATTTCTGAGTGGTTTGCATCCCTGTTGATGAATATACTCAGCTCGACCGTATCAACAGAAGGCTAAGAACTAGCAGAAAGCGAACATGCAAACAAAGAACTTAAGTTAGAGAGCGCCAAATATATACATACTTTCATTGATGTTTTTGTTTTAGTCTTCCACACTCTGACTATAGTGGTGACAAAATTGGCGGCAGCTGCGGATAGTTGGGATACGTTGACATTAAAAACAAAAAAGTTTTTCTCACAAAGGCCCTCTTTTCGACCGATAGTTCCTATGGTAGCTATAAGATACATTCATCCGATCCGGTCGGTTCCGACATATTAGCAGTGTGCAGTAAAAAGAAGACTCTGTGCAAAGTTTCAGCTCGATAGCTTTAAAACTGAGAGACTAGTTTGCGTAGAAACAGACAGACGGACAGACAGACGGACGGACAAAGCAGAATAGACTTAGCTCGTGGCCTTGATCAAGAATATGTATAGTTTATAGGGTCGAAAATGAATATTTCTATGCGTTGCAAGCTTCTGGGCAAAATTATAATACCCTTTGCAAGGGTATAAAAAGCGCAGAACCGAAACTGTACCGGTACAATGTTTAGGTTCTTTTCGGTGTTTTCAGTTCTAATACCGGTATTTAAAAAATTTTAATATCGGTTCCGGTTCCGAGTATAAATCGGATCCTTTTCGGTATACGATTCCAGTTTTATCACGATGGGCCTCAAGTGCTGAGATTCAAGCACGATAATTAGTTTAACACTTTTCAGACTGTCATTTCAAGCACAGAAACAATTGTTGGCTTCAGGACGGTCTTAAAGAATTACGCCCTGGCTACTTTTCTTATCGTGTAAGGAAAATCGAAAGTTCTACGAAAAACAGCGAATCAATCTGTTGTGCCCACTTACCGAGACAAGCAACACGTCCACATTATAAAACTTTGTTGATTTCCGAATTTTGAACAAAAATTAATTGACAAATCAAGAAAGTCTTAAACTAGTCTTGCTTCTCATTCTTGATGTCTAAAATCTTAGATATTTAAAAAAGGCCATTTCACTCCCTGCACCCCTGGTTTTTGAAGAAGCCACGCACCTACGAACTAGCTTCATAGCTCAGCAAGCTCAACTGTACCTGGCTATTAAAAAGAAACCTTAAGGAAGTAGTCCCAACACTGTACACTCAGCCTTTAACCATAAAATGTTATTCACTGCTGATTGCAAAACAATTAGGCATTAACGAAAAAGTAATATCCAGTTAGGTATCTCTCAGTTCCGGCCCGGCACGTGTGCAGGCGAATATTGAAACATCATAAACAGAACAAGCATTATGAGCACAATTATTAAGCGCTGGAACACCGGATGGTCCACAAAGTACCGTATGGGTCTAGCTTGCGGAACTTCACGCAGCAGCTGCGGCGCCAAGGGCTGGATGCGTGGAAACGGCTCTGGGACTCCGCGGACGACACCTTTAATGAACATGCTGGCCCGGGGCACGGTGGCCAGTTTCATAATAAATCTTCCGTGTTGTTCGGCCAGCGACTTGCAGGGGGGATGCACTGCGCCCCCATCGTACACGACTGGTATCAGAGTATTTACCCCAATGCAAGAGTTGCAGAGGGGACATTTGGCGTTTCTTCCCTGACGGCGAATCCAATTGTTTATGCATATGAAGCAAAACACATGTCCGCAAAAGCTCACACAAGGATCACGTGCAGTGTCGTGGCATATTATACATAAATACGGTGGAATTCCCTCCACGTCAGACTCACTTCCCTCATCACTGCCTCCTGGGGGGTCTTCATCGGGACGATCAACCAAGTTCTCCATTATGTTAATTCGCTGCTGCTGGGTGGAAATATAAAATAAGTGTATTAAATTTCAAAGTCCAAAATAAAATAAACTTTTCGCTCAGATTTTAGACACGTTCGAAACGTTGTTCGTGTTTAGTTTGAACAATACTGTTCGAAGGGGGTTTGAAGTGAGTGTGTCTTTAATTTCACAGCCTGCTTGAGTTTGAATTTAATTTTCAGACTGTTAACTTTGCTCAGAAGATTGCAATATTAACAATTAACTTTCAAAGCTACAGAAGTCCGAAAAATGGCAGAAAAAAAATCTATTTTTGTTCTGAAATCGTCCGTAGGTAAGCCGAATCTCAAGCATTTACGCCCATTCTTAACAACAAGGACGTAAATTTTCCTCAAACCTATACAAATAGTACTTGTTTGAACTCTTCAAGGTAACTTTAAGTCTGTTCTTAAGAGTCATGTCCCAGCCATTACTTAAAAATGTGTCGAAAGTTGTTTTTCGTACCAAATCTCAACCTTTTAAACCTAGTTTCAAGAACAAGATCCCACCATTTCCTTCAATCGGTTTCAAAACTACTTTTTCCGGACTTTACATTTCCTTTTAGAATCCACCAATCGAGACAACAACAACAATCACAGATCATACTGGCTCGCAGCGATGAAGAAAGGGCAAATGTATTTGCAGCACATCTTAAAGCTGTTTTCCAACCAAACCCAGCTACAAATCAGTTCACTCTCCTACCAATCTCAGACCCACCTTCATAAAACCGCTAACAAGATCACAAAGGAGCAAGAAATCTGCGGGTCACGACCTAATCACACCAAAAATGACCATTCAACTTCCTTCATTCATATGCAAAATTTTGAATGCCATAGGCCACTTACCCCAAAGATGGAAAAAGTCTGTCATCAGAATGATTCAAAAACCAGGAAAAGACAAAACCCCGGCATCGTCATATAGACCAATAAGCCTCCTGTCCTGTTTAACTAAACTATTTGAGAAACTGCTATTGATCCAACTTTCCCCATTTCTGAAAATTTGCAACTTAATACCATCCCATCAATTTGGTTTTAGAGCAAAACACGGTACCATAAAGCAAGTGCAGCGAATCACAGCAGAAATTCGATCCGCCTTTGAATGCATACAAAAAACTTGTCAAAAATTCCCATTTTGGTTCCAGAATAGACCCTGAGAATACCAAACCTAACTATTTTAGGACTTTACAGGGTACCATTAAAACTTACATTTGCTTCCACGCTATCACTCTTAATTCTATCAAACAAGGGTAAACCTTGAGTATCAAAGAGTAAGAATACGTCTTGTCTTTTTTCAATTTGTCCAAAAAACATTGGTTTTCGTACTCTCAAAAGTATGGAAAAATGCCTTAAACTAATTTCTGTTTTTTGATCCATTGTAATTTCGACGAATCTCAGGCCAAAGGAAACATTTTCGACCATATAGAGTATATATATTCTTGATCAGCATCAACAGACGAGTAGAATAGCCCTGTCGGTACATCTGTATGCACACTTCTCATTCCTTAGAACCCGTTCTTAAGAATAACTTCCCAGTTTTATCTAAATCTGAACGGAAAGCTATTATACTCTGTAAAACAGGTACACAAAATGTATTAAGTTTTTGCAAAAGTATGTAACAGAGGAAAGAAATCATTTTCGACCCTATAAATATTCCTCGCTGAGTCACCAAAGATGCTACAGGAAATGATTAATGAAATGCTAAGACTCTGCCTAAAATGGGGACTGGAAATCAACATGGAAAAGACTAAAAAAATAATAATGCGAATTGGACGAGGGAGGCTGGCGCTAGATGAGAAATGGACACTTGGAAATATAGAACTAGAAACGGTAGAACTGCTTAAATATCTTGGAGTGGCGTTATCTTCAAACAAGTCATTTAAATAGCACATTAACACTCTAACGGGCAAAGCCGTCTGTAGACGGCCTCCAATTTTCTGCCTCCAGAAATTAGTCCGTTGTTTCTTTTTAGTGAATTTGACTATTACCGTTATAAGGTTGCTTTGCTTTACATTTTAATATACATTTGAGAGAATTTCAACCACTCGTTTAAGTGCAGTCATCAGTCAAGTTCAAGAAATGATCAAAACAGCACAACAAATTATTGAGGAAAATTAAAATTTTTCAGTCGTCGAAAAAACATCTTTTGAGATAACTGATTGACTTCATAATTTTACCGTGAGTAGTTAATATATTTAAGATGAGTTGTGTGTTAAAGTTAAAGTGTAAAAAATATTCCAAGTGTGCATGTTAATCAAAAACCATCTGAAGACGGTCTTGCCGGTTTGCATGTAGCAAAGTGTCTTCGTATCGCTTATTGTTTGTTATTTGTGACTTGGGAATATAAAAATGATTGGTAACAGCAGAAATTTGTAATTTGTTTGTTATTTATGAGACAGATGGAAAATCCGAAGCGTTTTTATAAAAAAAAGTTCAAATTGGATGCATTATCGGATGAAGAGTTACTCGCATTCATCAATTCAGTTGAAAGTGGAGATGAAGACTTTGTAATGGACAACATTGAGCCTAGTAACTCAGGTCCGCTCTCGCAGCATGATGAGCAGGCAATTGAGGAATGTATCCAGCAAATGAATGAAGTTGATAATACGGCTGCATTTGTGCAGGCAATAAAGCTGTCTCTGAATATAAGCCAAATCGAGCAGCCATCAGCTTCATCATCATTCGTTGATACTCAAGAGCCCTTCACATCATCTACGGCCATTACCAATGCACGCTTTAAACCAACCAAAAGAGCCCGATCGCCATGGCCAACAATTGAACATCCTGGACCATCAATTCAACCTACATCTGGTGGTTTCACTGGAGAAGGTAAATAAAACTATTATCAGTTTAGAAAAGAAACATTCTTACACGTCTTCCTTTGTTCACCACATCATCAACTTTGATAACTTCTACACATCGCTGCCACTGTTGGTCTATTTACGAGCGAGGAATTTACAGTTTGGACACAGTGAGAGGTTAGTGTTTTAGTTCTGTTTGTCAATCATAGATAATGGATATTCTTTTGTTCTTATAGCTAATCGATTACCAGGATGAAAATTGCCGAACGACCGCGAATTGAGCAAAGAGGATAGAGGATTTTCCAAAGAGTACATGACCTCAATTCAAGGAGTCGATCTGAACACTGTTTTGTGGAAAGATAACAAGTGTGTTCGCTTGGCATCAACCTATGTTGGTATTGAACCTTTCGCTAGAGCCAATCCTGATAAATAAATAGCGAAAGCAGCTCGATTTGATAGAAAGCAAAAGAGATTCATCGAAATCAACTGCCCTCAAAATATCCGAGAATATAATGCCCACATGGGTGGGGTCGATCTAATGGACGGGCTCATGGGTCGATATCATATTCGAGCTAAGTCTCGAAATATTATGACAAGGCTATTCTATCATTTTATAGACATGGCTGCTACGAATACATTCATTTTATACAAACGCTTGCATGCCGAAAAAGCCAATGATTCTGGCATTCTTTCTCAAGAATATCCGCTTTTACAGCTTCCACAGTTCCGTGAGGAAGTTGCTGACGGACTAAGAAAAAACGACCTAGGTCGGCCTGTGCCACCACACTCACCAAAGCTTGGAAAAAGGGCTTCTCATCAAGTTGGTGATGTTCGGTTTGATGGCGAAGGACATTTTCAAAATGGGTGGATAGAAAAGGGAACAAAAAGTGCAAACACTGCAAAAAGTCTGAAACCCAAGTCGTTTGTTCAAAATGCGACCTTAACTTATGTGGAACAGTCGACAAAAATTGTTTTTGGGATTACCACCACAGAAAATAACATAAACTGCACTCTTTCCCCCAATTTTCTTATTAAAATTAGTTTGATACAAAAATATACACCTGTCTTATATTTTACATGGAAACCGGCAAGGCCGTCTAGAGACGGCCTTTACTATTTTTCACCTGGAGAACGTTCAAGACAACATTTTCACCTTTTTTGTTTTAAATTAAGCTTGTTTTACCAATATTTACCTAAAAAAAAATTTCACTGCTATGCAATTGCCCTATCGATTTTGCCTATTAGAGGGTTAATTTAAAACTAAGCGAGTTCAAACGAGCACTGAACATTAAATGGAAAGCCTTAATGAAGAAGAATAATGAAAACGCGAGTACAAAGTACAAAATGTTTCAGACAACGGCGAGAGAAGTCTGGGGAAGGGAATCATACGACGATGCCGAAAAATTGTTAAGATTCTTTCTGAAAAACATATGCGATACATTGGGAGACAGGCCTACCTGAGATGTCACTTCACACACTACAAGCGCATTTCAAATATATGAACAAAATCATGTCTTTGTCAGCTGACAGGTATCCAAATAATGTAGCGTCTGCACTGATAGCACAGAACTGGCCTCTGAACACAAAGTAAATCCAGATCTAGCCGCCCATAAAACCTGGAAAGAGAGTCAGCCCACACTACTGGCTTCAATCTACAAGAGAACGCGTGAGGCAAATGTCAGCCGAGCCCGCGAAGTTACGAGCTTGCAGAAAATTAGAATTACTTTAGGGAAAACTATGACACTTTAACCATTTCCTATATTTGCAGGGCACGAACAGAGGATCTGACGCTTAACTACTTACCGCACATACGTGTTGAAAATGAGCTGTGCAGCCTTTGCAACATGAGAGCACGCGAAGATGTGATTCACTTCATAGCAGTCTGTCTGCCATTCTTGAACGAACTGAGGATCCGCTCAAGGGCGTTAAATTTAAGACTAACGGCAAAATGCCATGCCTAACATATTTAATGTTTTATGAATAAAGAACTACTACTACTACTACTATATTCTTGATCAGCATCAATGGTAAGAGATAGAGGTTTGACATGTTTGGAACAAATACTTCTTATACTCGCAATTTGGAAAAACGTCATACAGCATATTTTGTAGTCAAAATTATTTATCGATTCGCCAAAGAAATGGTAAAGATCGGATGAACCATAGTTAAGTTATAAGGAAAACAAACAATTATGATGGGTAGCTCTGGCCGCAACTGCAATGGCCAGCACTTCACACACTTTATGGGTGGGTATACAAACTTTTGGGGGTACAGAGTTGATTTGGAGTCAGGCTTGACCCACTTTGTTGCTTGTTTTTTAACTTTTAAGTTTACGGCAGTCCCAATAATGAGTCAGACTCATTAATGGTAGCTCTACAAGATCGCGCATACAAGTTGATTGCAACCAGCTAGCCGAATATTTTCAAAGCCTTTTATTCTCGACCTGTATAGAGCCATTGTCATCGTATACTCCTCAGGTTCTTCACGTTAATGAACTAGATGCGACTATCTCCTACGGTGAATTAAGAGCTGCGCTATGCAAAAGCAAAAAAAAAACAAGGCACCTGGAGAAGATCGTGTTCCCGTGGAATTCATCATGAATGCCTCAGACAACTTCCTCGAAACCCTACTGCAGACCTACAACCACATTTACAATACGGGAGAAGTACCAAAAAGCTTTCAGAAGAATGTGATATACCCAATTTGGAAAAAAGGAGAACCCACAGATGCGCAGAATTATAGAGGAATATCGTTTCTGAACACTATTGCAAAAACGCTCACATCGATCCTACTATCGAGGCTAAGTTCATTTGCAGAGGCAAATAAACTGCTTTGCGAAAATCAAGCAGGTTTTCGCAAAGGGTACTCTACTGTAGACTGTTTGTTCGTACTCACAACAGTGGCGAAGGCTTTTCTGGAACGAAAAAGAAAACTATATCTGTTTTTCATAGACTTCAAAGCGGCTTTTGATACCGTCAACAGAAAAAGTCTCTTGTATAAATTGGGCAACATTGGAATATCCACAAAAATGCTCAATATGCTAAAAGGCTTATATTCTGACAATAAAACGGTAGTGTGGGATGGAAGTACTCTGTCTCAATGGTTTGATACGAATCTTGGAGTTAAGCCCTTTGCTTTTCGCACTCTATGTAAATGACATTGCAGAAGATCTTCCAAAATACTAATGTATGCGGACGATATGGTCCTATTCGCAGACAGCCCAGAAATGCTTCAGTCGATGATAGACGCAACATATAGATATTGCCGAAAATGGGATCTCAAGATTAATAGCACAAAGTCGAAAGTAATGGTGGTTAGATCGGGCAAGGGACGACTGGCGCACGACGAACATTGGAGCCTCAACGGAACTCCGCTAGACCGAGTAACGGAGTACAAATATCTCGGCATAACAGTCACGCATAACATGTCATTTCATAAGCACCTACAGCAAAAGTTGCGAGATTCCAAAGCCGCTTTAAACAGCACGTGGAAAACGCTTTTTAGCAAAAAAAAATGTAAGCGCCAGTACAAAATACAGAATGTTTCAAGCCACGGCAAAATCAATAATGTGCTACGGAGCGGAAGTCTGGGGTTACACCAAATTTGAAGAAGTTGAAAAACTTCTGAGGTATTTTGTAAAAAGAGCATTCTATCTTCCTCAGAACACTCCCACATACGCAATACATTTGGAGACAGGCCTATCGGAGCTTTATGAGTACACACTAATGCGGCACTTTCGATACGTGAGCAAAGTCCTATCACTACCACGGCACCGACTACCCTTTATTGCGGCAAACTTTCTGGTGGAAACCAAGTCGCAATGTATTCATGTATGGGAAAACCTATCGCAGGAGTATAGTATTGACTTGGATATAAGCAGCCCTTCATCTTGGAACACAGCGCAAAGAGTCTTGCTTCTGGCAATGTATAATAAAACCCGAACAAATTTTGAAATGTCAGCACGCCAAAGCCTAACTCGGTACAGCTATAGACAATTGAACCTGAATCTCAAGGAGCTTAACTACTTCCAAGACCAGTATGACACAGCCACGATCTCAGCTATTTTCAAGGCCAGAACGGAGATGATAAGCCTGAACTATTCCCCACACAGGCATAACACAACTGAGATATGCAGTCTCTGTAACCTTGGAGAACGGGAAGATGTCATCCACTTTTGCGCAAAATGTCCTATTTTCCGGGAGCACCGACTGCTTGCATGGAACAAACCAGCTCTAACAAACGAGGAGATCCAACTTGTATTCAATGGCCAGGACTGGAACAGATTAGCTACATACGTCAAAGAGGCAACGCGTTACAGAACTAGCATAATAAGCGGGGACTTTTAGATAAAAGGGCGCTGGCGGGTTTTCTTCTGGGTGGAAGATCCACTATCTCGCGACGAGCGGGGCAGGTGGGTGGAGTAGCCCTACGAAAACTCAAATTAGCGAACTTATAGCTATACCCCTATATGTATCTTTATGTAATATATTTTATAATTTATATATATACCGTACTATTAATCATCTTAATTTATGTAATAGGCAGACGGCTTTAGGCCAAGCCTTTTTTAAATGTTCTTTAGTATTGTTACTCGAATGAATTTAAAAATGGATAGATAAAAAAAAAAAAAAAAAAAAAAAAAAAAAAAAAAAATTTTTTTTTTATAAAATTAATATTTTTTATATTTTTCATCCTTCCAATAAAAAATAAAATAATAAATCCCCAAAGAATGGTTTAAAAAAAAAAAAACCCCTCTTATTAAGACCATCCTTAATAATAACGTCCACATATACTAAATTCTGTGCGGAAAGTAAGTTTTTTTGACTTTATACGGTAACACAACTCATTTCTGCTTTTAGATCGCTCGCAATTCCGTAGAATTTTGGTTCTTAAAAAATAACACTGAAAGATTTTCTAAGCCTGCCAAATTTCCAACTAAATAAGCAAATTCTCAAACTTTGCCGTTTGGATTCGGCGTTAAACTGTAGGTCCCTTGGCCTCTTTGAAGGCTCTATAGCCTATTTTACAATTACAAGAATAACCCAAATACATTCTTTCTTTTGGTATGTTGTGTTTAACTATATTCACGGTGTTGACTACAATTTTTCATTAACATTTAAGCGTAATTAATTGCTGCTCTTTAGATAGAAGTGTGCACTTGGTGCCCGGGTTCCAGTGGAGGGGGCTAACATCAATGCCAACTGCATACATACCCATATGTATGAGTAGGTGCGTTTTGGTCAAAACTTACAGACAAACGAAAAAAAAAATTACTAAAACTTTAAACTAAACTAAATTTCCTTCTTGGTCTCGCTTTCTGTGTTTGCGGCTGCTACTGTTGCTGCTGCTGCTGTGGTTGTTGTTGTTGTAGTTTCATTGTCCTCCTCCTGCTTGCCTTTGCCGGGCACAAATGGACAAACGCCACCTTTGCACTCAAAGGGAAAATCGGGTCCAGCTTTAATAATATTACCCTGGGCGTCCTTCTTCTCCCAGGGGTTCCAATAGCGCAAAATTATGGGCTGCACAAACTTGTGCCAAATGTAAAGCAAAAGTGGAATGATAAAGCACGGCAGACACACCATTTTGTACAACTGCAAGGTTTTTGGTATATATGTATATAAAATAGATTGATAAATTTTGTGGAATTATTTACCTATGTTTGCTTCTGGATTATTTGATGCTTTGTGTGCGTGTGGAAAATGTTGATTAGTTTGCCAGGGCTGGAGTTGGTGATGCGTCAGCTGTCAAGGTTATCGATAGGCCGATAGCACGATTACACTTTTGAGTGTTTAGTGCTGGCAGTCGACACTTTGGGGCGGGCCATTTGAAAAAAAAAAAACAATGAAATAAGGTTTTAATAAAAAATATTTTAATTCAAGTTTAAAATTGGTAAAATGTATGTTCTTCCCAAACTTGTGTGTAAAATAAAAATTTCTTGCTGAAATTTCCCAAAATTTTGACGTGGTGAAACATTTTTAAAGACATCAAATTGTAATGGTATTTTTGAAAGCGATTTAGATTCGATTTATGTCCTGTCCTCACTACAACTGCATTTTGAATTTTCGCATTTTGAGCAAAATGTACAATTTTGCCCCATACAATTTTGGATGGACACTTGAGATGCCAAAAAACTGCATTTTGAGAAAATGTAGACGCTTTACTCGTTTGCCATTCGATTCTTCGATAGTTTCTATTCGATAGTCGGCCATTTTTTGGCTTGTTGACAAAGTGCTCATCACTACATATAAAAAACCAAAACAACAACAGCTGACTTAAACGCGCAAAAGATGTCCGAAGGTAAGAATATTCATTTAATTTATAATTTATGTACTTAACACTTATTTTATTAATAACAAAATTAATTGCAGCAGGTGAAGACGCCCTTTGTTCCCACAATATTGACGGTTTGTGTGAAGCCCGGAAGAATTCTCACATATACAGAGAAATGGCTGCTAAGTTGAGTAAATTTGGGATAACAGCAAAGGAGGTGAAGAGCAAGATAGACAACCTTTGCCGAGTATATACAAGTATGTCACATAATGGATTGAACATGACTGCGTCCTAAGAAGAATATGTGCATTGTACATAAATCTATTTTCCATTTCTAAATTGAACGCTATAAGGTAGCCCCAGGTGGAGGCACTCCGTCCTCCTGGGAACCTCGGAAAACCTCGAAGAATTTGTCGTTGCAAGCAATGGTAAGTCAATATAAATCTCTAAAGTAAGTGTAAAGTAACTTTAATATCTCTATTGACTTAGACTTCTCATCGGTCCGAAATGATTTGGATGACTTGGCCACGACTTCAAACGCAGCAGCCAAAATGAGGAAAGTTATTCGCTTGCGAAATGGCGTGAGTTTTTCACTACCTTGTATTCATTGCTCCTTCCTCCAAATACTAAGAATGGTCAATTTCCTCAACATATTTGTTTGACAGATAGACTCTTCACTGAAATCTGTTTACGCCAGCCATTTGTTTAAATTTGGAAAATCATAATAGTCACAAGGGGCTTAGTCCGGAGATTATGGTGAGTGTAGTCCAATTCGTAAAATTTTGATTGATATGAATTTGGGTGAAATTGTTTGAATCTAGTACTGCCTGAATGTTATTGAGGTCTATGCTAGATCCAGGGGTCGCAAATAAGAGTTATTCGGGGGTGTCACAGAAATCTCTAAAGATTTTAGCCTTGGTTGGTTTGCAAAACGCTCGAAAAATCCGTCGGTGTCCCAGAACTTCAAGAGATTTCGTTTTCTTATATGAAAATCGAGTTGAAAGGTTTGTGTCCATGCTAATGGGACATTTCTATCCAATCTGTTAACAGGGTTGCCCTTTCTCCCAAAAAAAATTTCCCATCTTCTACTTATGAGTTAATCTGATGTTTGAATGCAATTTTTTGATAGTGTTATATGTTTTATGGTGCATTTTTAAATTATAATTCAAATTTAAGTCATATTCTCCAAAAATAAGATGCAAAATTTTAAAAATATTTTTGCGCCAATCATAAAATATAACTTGACAACTCTAAGCCCTTGTTGGGGCCAATGTTGGTACACAGATGGCGACTCCATAACTTGAGGGCGCTGTGGTTGGCAGGTTTTAATTGTTACGCAGCATTAGGAGAGTTTTTATTAAAACAAAATTTTAATATTAAAACAAATAAAATATTTAATTAATTTGATGCAACCTATCCAGAAAAATAGTTTTGTTCACATATCCAAAACAAATTTTGCATATCGAAATTGTTTGGTTGGTGAATTTAGCTAAACCCCCCGACAAAACACGAGAGATTTGAAACCAACCGAAAGAGATTTCTGTGACACCGAGAATTGGTTTTGGGTTGGAATTTGGTTGGAAGAGATTTCTGTGACACCGCTGATTGACTTTAAAAAATCAAAGCCAAATAAGTGTCCTAGACCCTTTTGGATGGGGTGTCTATGTCCGAATTCTGAGTGAGCAATCCAAAATCAGGATAAACTTTTATTTTCAATTTTTAAAATAAAATCGAAAAAGAACTCTTATTTTTATTTAAAAATTGAAAATAAGAGTTATTTTTCAATTTTTATTTTAAAAATTGAAAATAAAAATTGATTTTGAATGTCTTTTAAACCAGGCGCTGCATTTTAAAAGTAGACATATATCTGTGATCTATGTTTCAATACCTTTCCATTGATTCATCACATGTCCTTGAAGGATCAAAATGAAGGATACCAAAATTTTGTATTGATTCAGTGCCACTTTTTATACATATCGCTCACTTACTTCAAGTCTGTCATAATTCAAACAAGTAAGAAAGTTGGTCAAGCCCTGCAAAATTAAAAAGTAGATCAGTTTTTCAGTCCCAAAGTTTATGTATGCATGAAATTTTGACAACACTACAGATGCAAACTGTAAACCGAACCAAAATAAACCAAACCGCTAATTCGTGCTCATAAACCGAACTAAACCGGTGTCCTATTAAGCAGCAAAACCCAAACGAAAATTGCACGCTTAAAGAAGACTTTATAAGTTTAAAAAAAAAAGAATTCGTGATTTGTGAAAAGTATCTGAAAACCAAAAATGCAATGACAATGAATTTTTCAGCATGCTTTATCGCGTTCTTTATTCAATTTTAGGAACAGTATTTTTTTATTGAATCTGAGGACAAGTTGCACCTCAAGTCAGACATGATCAATTTTAAAGAAGAAAATGTCCTCTCAACTGATACTTGGGCTGCTGGCACGCAATGGATCACTTTCGCCAACACAACATACATTAACTTTTTGTCCTCCAATACTTCATGATATTCTCACTTATTTCAATTAGATTGGGGGAGTATGCGCCTACATATTTCGGTTATTGCAGGATTGAGTTCAGGATCATCTTCCCCACCTGTCTTTTCATTCCCAGAGGCCGCCTTAATCGAATTAAGAAATTCGTTGAGAATACTTTGTGGAGTAGTGTCAACTTGATTTGTTGACGGATAGGATACTTGAGATGAAACTGGGTCCATCTGTGGTGAGTCTACACTCAAATGAAATGACAATGATTAGACGAAATGAACGAAATATTGGAAGTCTTCCTTGTTTGATAGTCAATTTCGAACTAAATCAATTAGACTTCAATTAGCCTAAGGGTGCATTCGCTTTGACATCTCATTTTCACAGTCGGCAGCAGGGAAAACTTAACTGAACAACTGAGATATGATGCTCTTGCATTAATATAAAAATACAAATGATATAACGACATATTCTCATCTCACATGAAAAGTTTATGATACATCAATTTGAAAATTTTACACAAATTAGTACAAAACACAGCAAATATTTCTACATCAAGTCAAAAATTGCAATTTTTATTTTTATGCCATTCTTGAAGTAAGTGAGCGTAATCTTATACGGTTATGGAGAGTATGTTACAGTTGACCAAATTTCTTACTTGTTTGAGTTATGACAGACTTGAAGTAAGTGAGCGATATGTATAAAAAGTGGCACTGAATCGATAAAAATTTTGATATCCTTAATATTGATCTTTCAAGAACATGTGATGCATCAATGAAAGGGTATTGAAAAATAGATCACAGATATATGTCTACTTCTAAAATGCACCTACTGGTTCAAAAGATATTCAAAATCAATTTTTATTTTCAATTTTTAAAATAAAAGTTGAACAATAAGTGTTATCTTGAAACTTTTGAGCGAGCTTAGAACTGGCCGTTAATTTTGAAAGCAAGCATTCAAAAAAGCGTTTGCGTTGTGTCTTGGAACTTTGGCTAGTTTCGTTGACAAAACAAGAGAGCGTGCCTTCTCTTATATAGGTTTGTAATTTACGATAACAATAAAACAATTTCATTTCAATTTCATACAAAGAAGATGCCTTTTCAAACGTATTCAGATTTCAAAGCTGTGCAAAATTGTTTCTATTCATGTGAAATATCGTACTAAACTAAAAATTTATCTTATCTAAGTATAGGCCTATATATAGAAATTTACAGGCTTGATAATATCATATTCGAGCTTGGATCATCTGACGTTTTATCAGGCTTTAGGTCAATAAATCATAGAGCAATGAGTATATTTGATAAAATGTACAATGCCTCTCAATTTTAAGTGGTGATAAGCGATAGTCCGCATTAAGATTCGTATTGTCCATGCACTCAGAGAGCGTAGTAGACAGCGAATAGTTGACAGAAGCGGTATCGACTGCACAACCGCTCAGACTATATAATTATATTTGTTCATTACTCTTAAAACAAAACACTCGCACAATATAAAGGAGGATGGTCTACTGTAGGTGTTTCAAAATTGCTTTCGGTTCTATCATAAGCAAGAGATTAAACCAGACGAATAACGGTTTGGAGTTACGGTTACCTATTTTGTCAATCGCTTTTTCCGGTTGCGGTTATATTACGGTTGTGGGGGATATCAGTTACGGTACTGGTTACGGTTGATAAGCGAATTCTGTTTCGGGTTTTGGTTACCAGGATTACGGTTACGGTTATAAGAATAAAATATTAGATTGACAAATCATGCCGACAAAAACAGGGGATATTCTACTCCTGAAAACAAACGCTCAACACTTGTTTGTGGTGGGTGGTACTGCTAGCAAAACTTTTTGATAATACATATTTTTAATGAAGATGTCGGATTGTTGTTAATTAGTACTGTTGAAATCTTTGACGACTATTTTGGTTTTGGACTGTTTTCCCCTGATAATTCAATCAAATTATGGTTGTCCATTATTTGATTGTGCAGATTCATAACAATTAATACAGTTAATTTCTGCTCGGCAGATAAAGATATATTATATTATATCTCGGATCAAATATTGTACATAGGTCAGCATCGACTACTCAAAACAGACTTGGTTTTTCTAAATTCTACCTCGAGACTAAAGTTTGAGTCAATGCTGAGTTGTTGTATTTGATTTCAAATGAACAACATTGAATCCAGATAGAATACAGGACTAATAAAGACTTATAGTTCGCCCTGCATTCTTGTTGATGCAACTTTTCTGGTGCTCAAACTGTAATAATTTTGCTAATATTGTCCCTCATCTTAGGTAAAGAAAAACCTGAATTAGCTGATGACAAATTTGAGCCAGAGTCGTACATTTTTAGATCGGCTAAAATAGCCCAGAAATCCAGTGGAATATCACATTTGTATAAGGAAAAGATGAGAGTAAAGATTTTGGTTAGCTGCACTTATTTTTCCGTTCGCTCTCTTTTCCTTGTGCCCGACAGCAGCAGTGCGGCGCAATGTATGCATATAAAACGATCATTGTGCATATCAAATAAATTTATGTCGAGCCGGCCATGCATAACTAAGAGTCAGAGAAAATGGCATATTTTTCTAACTCTCTCCTTTTGGCTTGTCCTGGTCTGAACCAGAGCCGGTAGCCATAGCCTCAGGGCCGAAGTCACTTATGTTTTATGTAAACGCGAAGGCCGAACTTATGGTTGTGTGAATCAGTGGCTTATGATTACATGTAAAATGTTTGTAGTCTGGAGAGAGGTCTTGTTTTACTCACTACACACAAGCACACATTTCTGTCCTCAACATTTGCCCGGCACTGATTAACGTTTATCAAAAGTTTAGTAGAGGAAAACCGAAATAAGCCCGTATATTTGTTTCTGTTTCGGTACTGATAGCCGGTTATGATAATAAAGGTTATACGGTTGCAGTTATAAGAATCAATTTTTTTTAGTTAAGGTTACGGTTTCGGTTACAAATTTTAAAGTGTTTTTAGCGGTTAAGGAGGTTACGGTTTCGGTTACGGTTTTAATCTCTGATCATAAGCAGGCTTTGACTCTCTTCTACAATGTCTGTCATTGAACCAGAAATTTACAGAAGTCTTTGTGTATGTATGTGCTAGACTGAACATAATCATATGGGAATTTTTTTGGAAATGTTCTGTTCCTCAGTGTCCAAAAAATTCGTAATAATTTCTAGTTACCTTAATGAAACAAAAATTCAAAATTCTAAGGTGTAATACTGGCGCCGTGGGGTTAAAGTTGCTACATTAAATTTCAATTTCCCCTTTTACATTTTCACTGTTTCGTAAGTAACCTTTGAGATGCCAAACATTGTTGTTGAATTCAAATCTATTTTTAAAATATTTTAAGCAAATGTTGGATATAGAGGATTCGAACAGCATTTATTTGATTGGCGCCTACCTGTGACTGAATTCGCAAGCTATCTAGAAAAGATGTCTTGGCGGTTCTTCTACATAGTCAAGAGGATCATTAAGGGTCAGCCTAAACCTCACTATCCTTCAAATTGATGGTGTCTTCAAGTCATTTGAGCTTACCAGGAAACTAGGAAGAAAGTGTGTGCAGAAGCTCAAGGAAAGAATGTGCAGAAGCTATAAAGAGATGTACGCAACAGAGAGAATTTAATGGTTGTTTATTTACTCAAAAGCCTCAAAGTTGTGAATGATGTTGGAGAAAGAGGCGTGCAAACAGCTGAGGACTTCAATGAGCTTTTACAAAACTCGATGCTGCATTCTTCTTCAATGCATCGAAGAACACAGAACAATCCAATCCTACAAAATAACTACTATTATAAATAAATTTGAATAACCACTTTTAAGTTATACTTTTTTATTTATTGTTAATTTTTGCCGTGCCATTTAAATTAAAGTTTTCGCCAGCAAACAACTTTTGTTGGAATAACTCGTAATGTCCACTCGTATACGTTAGTTTTTGGTTTCTTGTTCGGCTCATATGCATATGAAGCATAGCGATTAAATTTGCTAAATACTTTAGTTTGTTCGATTCCCTCAGGTAACACACTTGGCAAAAGTTAATCATTAGTGTGTCTTCCAGCAATTCTTTCTTTTACTTACTCTATCGCTGGATAAAACAAATATGTGAGTAGGAAAAGTGCGCTTGTGCTGCAATCATCATCTGAAAATAATCATGGTAAAATTCTTTTATTTATTAGTTCTTACTTAGTTTGGGACTTCACAAAAACTCCAGAGGCTCCGACTCCGAAGCGTTTCAACTCCAAACTCTGATTTAATTATCATGAATTAACAATTGAATTTGTTGCTTAAAGAACTGCCATTTCAGCCAACACCCTGACCCAAAAAGAATTCCAAATTTAAACTTGAACTTCATGGAACTTTAACTTAAGATGTTACATACACACCTACCAACACACACACATTCATAGAGGTCAATTTCAATCAAAAACTGCCAACGTCAGGTAAAAAATTTTGACATAAAATGCTCTGCAAAAGCATTAACCAAACACTGCGAACTCAACCACAAAGATGGGTAAGTCAAGTCAAGCCCCTTTGCTGTCCCATTTTACATTCTCCACTTTACTCCATCAAATCCAGCGTCTAGCTTAAACCTGAATAGTCTGCTTCTGCTGACCATGCTCCTGCTCAATTGGACACTTTTGGAGGCCTCCAAATTTGCATATAAAAAACCTCTCTATGGCAAATCCAACTACGTGAAGGATAAACGTTTCAAAGTGAAGACCACCACCAATAGTCCGATTATTACCACCACCGAGGAGGAAGATTGGTTGGCTCCCGTGGAGTTTATCATAAATACCACACCCAAAATGGAGCTGATCGTGAGCACCACCGACTTGGCGGAAGCAGCCGCCGGCACCTCCATTAGCTATGCGGTGGAAAATGAGAATTCTAGTACCAGTTCCACCACCACCTCCACCACTCCGGCCCAACCGGTGGATACCTTGCCCTCACCACCCACACCGAATCCAGTCACCGAAACGGATATCGTCTCAGCCCCAGCCAATGCTCTGGTAGCGGTACCCTGCACCTGTGGTGTGTTTCTATCCTCACAAATTCCGAACGGTTTGCCCGACAAACCTTTAATTCACAATGAACTGGATCGCATGTATCCCTGCAATGCAATTGGACGTAAACAGTGTCAGACCAAGTGCTTGGAAGCGGTAAGTCGGTCACCTCCATCAGCCAGAGCTAGTTCAACTCTTTGTTCTCTGACTTTCTAGATTGTTCAACATCTGCCCAATTCGGCAAGTATTGTGTGCTCCGCTTTGGGTCACGACTGTCACAAGGAACGCGCCTATTTGTTTATCAAAAACTGTCACAATCAATGGATCAATACCAATCTGCAAGCTGGACGAGAATATTGCTGTAAGGATGGTCTACCCTATCGCTGTCCCATGCTGGGTTGAAACTGAAACAAAAAAAAAAATTAAGAAAATAAAACAATTTGATTAAACACAAATATTCTCTTAAGAAGTGAAAGATTCGCATAATTCTCAGAAAAATATCTGAGTAGAGACGTTGAAGTAAATGCAGCAAAGTTAGGAAACCTGTTAGAGCCGGATTAGTTTGATAACTCTGAAATTGTACAAGAAAGGATTCTATAGAGTACCTTCACTGAGAGAAAAGTCAAGAATTTTCGTACTTAAGTCAAGAATTTTCTGTTTCAATACTTCAATATGCCAGAAAATTGAAGATGTAAGTACGTTATTTCTTAATTCAAAAGCGTTTTTAAAAATCCTTAAATTCTTGTTCAAGAACGTTTTGAATATGTTAAGCACGGTTAAAATTTTTTTAAAAACTTTTTAGAGCTCAAAATAAGCACACTCGGGGGTGCCACAGAAATCTCTAGAGATTTTGCCGACGGTTGGTTTGTAAATCTCTCGAAAAATTCGTTGGTTACACAGAACTTCTAGAGATTTAATTTTCTAATTAGAAAATCTAGTTCGAACACCAGATGTTCCTATTGATGTTCCATCTCTAAAAACAAGGCTGAATTTCTCCCCAAAAAATTTCTTTTTTTGGGTGTTGGGTTAATTTAATGATTAACTGAAATTTTTTGATTGTGTTATATGTTTTATGATGCATTTTTAAATAATAATTAAATTTTAAGTCGCATTCTCCTCCAATATAATGTAAAATTTAAAAATTTGTTGGCGCCAAACATAAGGAATTAGTTTCCAGCCCTTAATCCGCTGGCCCTTAATCCGCTAGCTGTAGAGGGCGCCATTTCGACAAAAGGCGCTAGTGAGAAAAGAGCTTTGCAAAATCTCTTAACAAAACATTAGAGGTTTGAAACCAACCAATAGAAATTTCTGTGGCACCTAAGAATTGGAATTCGGTTGGAATTTGGTTGGAAGAGGTTTCTGTGGCACCCCCGACTAAGAGAAAAAGTAGAGAATTTCACTCTTGAATCAAGAGCTTTCGTTCTCAAAAGTATGGTGGCAAGAGTGTATTTAACAAAATATTTAACATTATTTACTAAAATAAAGAATGGTATATATATATTTTAGGTTGGGCACTGTCTCCGATCGAGCTCTCTAGAAATAAGTTTACATTTATTTCTATTTTTTCATTTTAGGAATTTTATTTCTGGGTAGTTGACTTATGTGCTTTTATATAAGTAAGTTAAATATGTGTTTACAGAAAAATATGGAAAACAATGCGTAATTATCATGATTATAAATAAAATAACCTAACTCTAGTATTAGTAGTAGTAGTAGTATTTTATTTGGAAAAACAGAGGCTTGGTTTTTAACCATCAGCCATAACTTATCATAATAAACAATAGTATAATTTCTTAATTTTTAGACAGCACACTGACAATATAAAACTATGGATGGAAGAAAATCCGAGTTACAAATTTAAAAAAACAAAATTTTAAAAACAAATTAAACAGCAAGAAGTGACATTTTGGTTATTGACTAGTTATAAGTATTCGGTTAAGATAGTAAGGCGATATTTTAGCGCATGTTGCAAAAACGAAGACAGTATCTCCCAGTTCTCTCCATTCAACCAGCTTACAATCTCGGTTTCCGATAGTGCAGGTTTGTTGAGGTACAAACTTCGTAGCTCTCCCAAGATTGGACAAACCCCGATCAAATGCGCAACATTCTCAGTTACACGGAGGTTGCAGAGTGTACAGTCAGTATTGATGGAGCTTACGTGCGGCCTGTAATTCAGATTTAGCATCTCGCAACGAGCACGGCATATAGTGGAGATCGTTTGGATGCCAAAGTGGTCTTGAAAGTAGTTCAGAGTTCCAAGGTTGTGGTTCAAGCTTTTGTAAATTGTTCTTGACTCACTTAGGGACGCCAGATATTTGAAATTTTCTCTTTCCCGTAACTCGATGTTCTCCAGTATCAGCTTATGTGAGGCTTCCCAAGACTCAGGACAATCAAGGTTGATATCGACATTGCAAGTAGAAGCTGTGGCTTGCCATTTCTCGAACACTTGCGTTTTGCTAGCTAACATCATGTCTGCTACAATTCTGGGCAGTCTTTCGCTGGGCATATCAAAGATCTTACGGATGTATTTGAAGTGCGTTTGAAGACAGTACAGGTGCAGAGTTGGCAGGCCGGTTTCCAAGTGGATGGCGTAATTTGGAGTTGTGTTTGGCAGTTTAAAGATCCGTTTAACAAACATCCTTTGAAGTCGCTCAACTTCTTCATACTGGGTACATCCCCATAGTTGCGACGCATAGCACATCACAGACCTAACCGCAGCTTCAAACAGTCGAAATTTTGTGCTTGCCAGGATAAGCGGTTTCCCAAAAAAAGTTTTTCCATGAGCAGTTTATCGCTTTCTTCGAGTCCAGTAATTTCTCTTGGAGGTGAGGCCTAAAATTCATGTTTCCTGTTAGAGTGACACCCAGGTATTTAAACCTAGTTACAGTCTCCAGCTCGGCATCATTTAAAAACCATTTATCGGCTTTAGGCGTTCGACCACGGCCGTCTTTTATAACCAGTACCTTTGTCTTCTGCACGTTTATCTGTAGACTCCACAGTTGACAGTAGTCGTATAGCTCATTTATCATGCTCTGGAGCATTTCAGGGGAATCAGCCAGTAACGCCATGTCATCAGCGTACATCAAGGTCTTTATGTTGCAACCATTAACATCAACTCCTCCGGGCAGGTACGATGATATGTCGTCGATGTATAATGAAAACAAGAGTGGGCTGAGGAGACATCCTTGTTTTACGCCGGTGTTGTTTGGGAACCAGTCCGAGAGCTCACATCCGTCCCATACAGAAAAGCGATTATCTTCATACAGGCTGTTCAACGTGTTAATAAATTTCGTCGATACTCCCAAATGACTTAGCTTTAAATATAAGCTATGACGATTTATCGTGTCAAATGCAGCCTTAAAATCGATAAAGCAAATATAGAGTTTTCTTTTCCTGTCTAGGTAGGATTGGGCTATCCCTGAGAGCACGAACACACTATCGACTGTGGAGTATCCACGGCGGAAACCAAACTGGAATTCGCTGAGGATACTATTTACAGATACCCAGTTTGTAAGCCGTTTTAGCAAGATAGAGGTGAAAAGCTTCATGGTTGAATTTAGGCACGATATTCCTCTATAGTTCTCAGCTAATGTTAGATCACCTTTTTTGTGTATTGGGGAAAAAATTATGCTTTCCTTAAAGCAGCTGGGAATGCAGTTAGACGACAGGACCTTATTGTAAGCGTTAATTAACATCTCAATACACATTGGGGAATTTTTGACATTTTAAAACTCTACTGGAATACGGTCGACCCCTGGGGCTTTGTTTGTCTTTGCTGCCTTGATGGCAAGGTACTCTCATCGACTGTAACTTCGGCATCCAGTGTTTCATCTAGCAATAACAGAGTATTTTTGTTTTTTATTGTGGTTAAGGTTTTACAATTTATGTTTTTATTGTTTGCCCTTCTGTTTATATGGTATAGAATTGGAATACCTTCGTCATTTAGAACATATCCATTTTTTTCCAAATATATGAATACTTCTGGGGAACTAGAACGTTGTCCATGTTGTCGATACATCTTCTTATATGATTTCTGATTAAGTTTATAATTTGGATGTATATTCTACAAATTTTGCCGACTCGTATAGTTTTTGATTGGGGTAGTATTTACTACTTGGAGTTCTGTACAAGGATGTGCACGTTCTTAACATCCTACGCTCCAGTTTTCTTAGCCGTTCCATGTATGATGGCGATATGTTGTACAGTGCAAGATACATAATAACTTTTTCTCTGTTGCACAACAGTTTTGAAGAGAACATTCTTTTATAAACGTGGAAAGCGTTGTTTGCTTTGGCTATTTGGACGTTGACATGTCTGTCGAAGTAGAGAAACCGGTCAAGAGTAACTCCTAGGTATTTTACTGAGCTTAAAGACGGGACCGAAACAGTGGCAAGAGTGCTGCTTAGAGACACGACCGACCCGACCGAGCGACGCGTGGTGTTGGTCTAAGCTGATTAAATTTGAGGTAGCCACGTAGATAACTTTTTTTGTTAATTACTTTCCTGGGACTTGAACTCGGGACCCCCAAGACTGCACACACGGACGACGGCGCGTTTTATGAACGATATATCGAAATCAAATTGCAAACTCAATGTAACATTGAAATTATCCGTTCTGTTCATGTGTGTCGTTTCCATAGAAAAAATATTAATTTTAAGGAGCAACACTAACTTTTCACGTGCACATTATGTGGAAAGACTGTTAAAACAACTGGTAATACAACCAACTTATCTGAGACGGGACTAAAGACATGAACCCAAGAAGCTTTTGGAGGCAAAGCAACAGAAACGAAAAGTTAAGCAGCGGACTTTCCTAAAATCATTGTCAAACAACTATTGGTAAAGAACAACAAACAATTATTATGTATTTCTATCTTCGTGAATAACGCGATAATTTAAAGTCTCCCTGACAGTTAAGTTAGGGGGTATTCTCCATGTCGAGGCCTGTTTTTATGGACCTTTTTTAAAAAAAAATCTTATCTAAAAACAGAAAGAGTTTTACCAACTCTGTTTTTTGTATTATGTTACAAACAGATTAAAGAAAACAAAAAAATGTTTACTGCTTCGATACGAGGGCTGTTAAAAAAGTTATCGGCCGTCAAAGTGGGTGTTCAAAAAAATAGGTATAGTGCTGGCGGCCATGATTCCACGTCTCTAGGTTGTGTGAAATGAAAACTAAAAACGGGGTTATAATCAGTATAGATGTCATTCCTTGGTGGTCCCCCTTTGACTGAACCATTGTGACGACGTCAAGAATTTTAGTAGAGATGGAATCTCAATAACTTCCGAGAGGTTAAGTAGAAATGGGTGAGCAAGAGTTTTGAGTCTCCTTCTACTAAGAGCTGGGCAATGGCAGAGAAGATGTAGTAATGTCTCCTCCTCTTCTTCACATTGGCAGCTTCTGCAGAAGTCGTTGTGAGTTACGCCCAAGCGTGCTGCATGCCTGCCGATGAGGCAGTGACCCGCTACGGCCCCCATCAGAATTGATATGTTTTCTCTACTTTGGCGCAGAAGACTGTTGGTTCGTTTTTGGTTGAACGTTGGCCCCGTGAGTTTAGCTACGGCGCAAACCGGATGGTTATTGCATCGTTCTGTAGCCAGGCGCCACGTTTCATTCCTTGTAAGTAGATTAAATGAGGCTAAGGGCATCCCTATCAAGCTCTTATCTGGGAGGAGCTGAGTGGTAGTGTCCTGTCTTGCTAGTTTGTCGGCTGACTCGTTTCCCTCAATGTTGCGGTGTCCAGGCACCCAGATGAGGTGGATACGGAGATGCTGAGCAATCGCATTTAAGGATCTACGGCATTCCGTGTAGTGTAAGAAAAAAAATAGTAAAAATTTTTTTACAATTATGATTGAAAGTCAGACCCGAATGGTGACAATTCTGCGTCGATTCAGTGTAACTGGAGATATCATGGCCGCCAGTTCGAAAAACGTGGTTAAAGTTTCAAGTAATTTGAAAATTGCTTGTTTTATCATAGACATAGTTCGACCAAAAAGGCTATCAGGTCTGTTCCCATTTCCGAGTGGATTTAAAAAGTAAATCGATTGTAATTCCGAATCGTTCTTTTTGATGTTCCCGTTTCCGAGTGAAATAGAAATCGATTTTCTTTTCGAATGAAAGTTCGAATCGTTTTCGAACTATAATTCAGCTGAATGATAACATGAACAATTTCGATCAACACTGCGCATTCCCTAATGCGGAATTGCGAACAGCTCAGTTCCATTGCGATCGTTTTCGCTCTCGCCTACATGCAATTTCTGGGGTACAACTTTAAAAAAAAATTAATTTTAAATCAAACTGAATGTCCAATATTTCTATGGTTACTTTAAAATATGCTCAATATATGACTTATTAGCATAATAATATTTGATAGTTAAACGAGAAGGCCAAGCTAACTTCGTCTTTGCCGAAGTTTTTATACCCTGGCAAATGTTTTTATACATCAGAGTTTAAGAACGCCAGCATTAAAACAAACAATTTTTTAAAATAAAACCCACTTTTCGACCGATAGTTCCTATGACAGCTATAAGATATAGTCATCCGATACGGTCGGTTTCGACATATTAGCAGTGTGCAGTAAAAAGAAGACTCTGTGCAAAGTTTCAGCTCGATAGCTTTAAAACTGAGAGACTAATTTGCGTAGAAACAGACAGACAGACGGACGGACAAAGCTCAATCGACTCAGCTCGTCACCCTGATCAAGAATATATATAGTTTATAGGGTCGGAAATGAATACTTCTATGCGTTGCAAACTTCTGGGCAAAATTATAATACACTTTTCAAGTGTATAAAAATATAACCGTTGACATGAAAATTATAAATTACTCTTCATTTCACTCACTCAAAGGCAAAACTTTTAAAACCGAATAATTTGATCGTTTTTCGGAAATTTCTCAATTTCGATTCCGCATGATTTGAGCGAAATCGAAAACGGGAACAGGCCTGTATATCTTCTAAAGTATTTCGAATTTCAAAAAATCCTTTTGGGGCGATATATGAACAAGGCGATTACTTGTGCGACAGAGTGGCGCCAGTGGCCGATAAATAACTTTTGGCCTTTAATTTGTTAATCTGTCGTTTAAAAATAGTCAACAATGACAACGGACATACCAATTGCTATTCCAAATTGTTATAATTAATCTCTGTTGATTTGTGTTGATTACATTGAATTGTAACTCTCCACCGACCTCAAGCCAGCCAGATACAAAAACTTTGACAAAAAACAGGTCGCAAAAACCCATATAAATATGTCAACAATAAAATTAAATAAGGTCAAAGAATCACAATCAAATACACAGTGAATTGCTGTCAAGTCCGTACAGTATAAGTAGAGGCCGGGAAATGATTTTCAAGAACAACCTTTAAGGGTTAAGATTCGAAATTAAACAATAGTTTTTATCATTTTTCGGACTGAAATACCTTGAAAAGTTTAGAAAAGGACTATTTGGACAGATTAAAAGGAAAAGTCGGGACCTTGTTCTTTGAAGCGGGCTTAAATGGATGAAATTCTCCAGAATTACAACAGAACTTAGAACAGTCATTGGTTTATAGCATTTTATCAGACTGACATACATAAAGAGGGTCAAAATACAGCATTTTTTACGGGCGATTCCAAAACAGAAATAGGTTTTTAGCATTACTTCTCTGTACCCTTGAAAGTTCGAAAAAAAAGATTAATTGAACAGATTGATGTAAAAGCCGGTAAGCTATTCCTCATAAAGAGCTTCTTGCGTTGAGATTCAGGTTTCTGACATTTTTCAGACTGCCACAGAAAGAATTGTTGCCTTCAGGACGATGAAGTTAGCAAAATGGAAAGTTTGAGCTAAAACAACGGGTCAATCTGTTGTGCTCACTTACCATAACAAGCAACACGTCCAAATTATAAAACTTTGTTGATCTTCGAATTTCGAACAAAAAATAATTGAACATTTGTAAAGGCACTTAAAGGTAGATTTTGCACTTTTGAATCCCGCTGAGTACAGGGCAAGCTTAGGAAAAGTTAAAAAAAAAGGCGGCTATATGATTCAAGAGATTTACCTGTAACATATCAAAAACTTAAAGAAATGGTAAAAAAGCAGTTCATAAAAGATTCTAAAAAAGGAAGCTGCTTTTCAGGTTGCATCGGAAAAAGTCACAAATCTTCATGATCTACAAATCAGGAAAGTTTTAAACTAGTCTTGCTTCTAATTCATGTTCTCTAAAATCTTAGAAATTCGAAGAAGGACATTCCACCCTGGCATTTCGAACCTCCCGACTAGCTGCAAGCTCAACTGTACCTGCTTATTGAAAGATACCTTGAGGAAGTAGTCCCAACACCGAACACTCAACCTTAAGCCATAAATTGTTATTTACTGCTGATTCCAAAACAATTAAAAATTAACGAAAAAGTCATAACTTGTTGGCATCCCTCAGATCGAGATTGGCAGAATTGCTTGTTGAAACATCAAAAAAATCATAATCATAAAGACCAAAATGGACATGCGATTGAATACCGGGAAATCATTAAAGTAGCGAATGGCTCTAGCTTGCTGAGCTTCGCGCAACAAACGCAGCGCCAATATTTGATGGCGTGGAAAACGGCGAATATAAAAACGTACAGCGCGCAAGCATATGATACACACAAACTGTGCAATTTCCACCTCCTCCGGTTCCCTGTCGTCTTCGGGCTGATCATCCAAGTTCTCCATTATGTTATGTTGCTCTTATACTGCTTGGCGCGAATATAAAAGAAGTTTGTGTTAAATTTCAGATTTTAGTTTTTTTTAAATCGAAAAAATTAACCTTTTTTTAAGATTTGTGACAAAGTCGAAACGATATTTGTTTGTATGTAGTTACAACAGCACTAATCGAATTGGGTTTGAAGTGAGGGTGTCTTTAATTTCACAGCCTACCTGAGTTTGAGTTTAGTTTTGGAAACAACAAAATTATTTTTCCGCTTAAAAATTTAAGGCGTTTTCGGAACGTTATTCTTAGAAAAGTGTTTAAAGCAAGAAAGTGTTCCCACGACGCGCATTCGTTGTTGTTGTTTTCCACAAAGGGATAGTTGAAACGTTTTCAACGTTAACGATTTCGTATTCGTATTCCAAGCTATGGCTACATTTTTATTTATTTTTGTTTTGCCTTGTTTGAAATTCGAGTTGAGGACATCGAGAACTGAACACGCAGACGTCATGAACACCGTGCGTCAACTCACCGTAAAGAACCCAGTCGCATGTTAGATAGATAGATAGTTAGATAGATGTTTATTTTCAATTTGTTCAATTTCATAGCTTACCGCTTTACATTGATTAACTAATAATATACAAACATTTAAAGCTTGGCTTAAAACCGTCAGCCTTACTTCTATTGTATAACATAAAAAACATTTACATATTTAATCCTATACTCTATTTTTATACTCTGTACCGAAGGTACATAGAGTATATTAAGTTTGTGCAAAAGTATGTAACATGGAGAAGGAATCATTTCCGACCCTATAAAGTATATATATTCTTGATCAGCATCAACAGCCGAGTCGATATAGCCATGTCCGTCTGTCCGTCCGTCTGTCCGTCCGTCTGTCCGTCCGTCCGTGAACAAACAGATCTCAGAGATGGTAAGAGATAGAGGTTTGACATGTATGGGACAAATGCTTCTTATACTTGCAGGCAGATCAAGTTTATTTTCAATTTTTGCCACGCCCCCTCCCGCCCCCGCAATTTGGAAAAAACGTCATATCTTCCACAGTTTTGTAGATAGAGGGTTTGTTCCTTCTAGAGATAGTTAGTCATTAGTAATATGTATCAATTTGCCGAAGAAATGATAAAGATCGGATGAGCGGTTCTCAAGTTATGAGCAAATAAGTGAATCACCCCCCCCCCCACCACCCACCCACCCTTTCACAACCAACGCCGCACAATCTTAGAGAGAGAGAGAGAGAAGAGAGAAAGAGGAAGAGAGAGAGGGAGAGAGAGAGAGGGAGAGAGAGAGACAGGTACAGGTATTTTATAGTCGGGCTTGACCGACTTTCTCACTTGTTTTTTATAAATATTTAACAAATTTTCATTTATAACATTTCTTCTTTAATATGAAATCATCCTCTATGTAACTCGCCAGGTTATTCCATCCCATCCCCCATTCAGGACCATAAGCACCTCATCTTCAGTAAACGTACAAGTTGTAAAATATCGCCAACAAAATTCCCGCAGTATTGGACATCGGCCCACAAAATGATGCATGTCCTCCTGCTCATTCATATTGCATAGTGAGCAAATACCTCCATTTACAATTTTTCTTGGGCAGCTGTTTAACCATAGGAGATCTCCTCTGGCCTTCATTATCCAAGTTATCTCGCTTTGCTTGAAGGACTCGTTGCAGTATGTGGGTCCTATTGCATAATTAAAGTCTTTATATACTCTTGATGCACTTACTGACGCCTTGTTCACACCGTACATTGTAATAAAAACAAACAAGGGGGTGGGGTTGTTATTTTCGAGGGAAGGGAGGGGATTTAAAAATCTCAAACTCAAAAATAAAATAAAAAAGTTTTTAGTATTAAATAATAAACTAAAAAATTAACACATTTTCTAATCCAGGTTAAATTCCCAAAATGGGCTAATCCTGCGTTGCGGACGTTACATTTGTACGCAAATTTGCTTGTTAAAATTGACACAGCTGGCGTCCACATTGGTATATTTTAATAATTTTTGCAAAATGCAGTTCTTTGGGAGTACTTTCAAACCCAATTTAAAATAAAAGGTTATCTGTTTCTGAAAAAAAGTTATGCTTGTTTAAAGTTCCGTTGCGGACGTTACAAAAAATGGAAGTCGACCTTGAGGTTTATGTACATTTCCACATTTTTTTAGCGAATTTTGCATAATAAACAAAAAAAAGTCTAATTACGAAAAATTAAGTGGAATAAACGACCATTTCAACCCAGCTTTCAAAAGAATGATAAGTCGTCCCGTTATTAAAATATCTTCATTTTCGGTCTGTTGCGGACGTTACGTTGCGGACGTTACACTTTTTCCATTAAGCCAAACTGTATAAAAAAAAATTTTTTTTTCATCCGATTGACTTGAAACTTGGTTTGTAAGCATTGTATGCGAAATAATTCGACACGTGTTTTCCCGATTTTCGAAAATCCGCCCACGTGGAAAATGGCCGGAAAATTCTGCATGCAAAAAAATTATTTTTCATCCGATTAGCTTGAAACTCGGTTTGTAAGGATTAAATTCGATTTCATTTGTGATTTCATTTTCCGATGTTGGAAATACCGATTTTGCTGGTTTGCCCTCGATATTTATCAATTATTAAAATTAATATAATTTTAACACACTTTTTGTTACTTTGAGGTTATGTTTTTCGGATTCTCGACCACCTAGAGCAATTTAAAGCCCAGATTCAGATTCAGCAGGCAAAAATCCATTATAACCACCTATTTCCACCTCAATAATATTAAAAATTTTTTTGAGTATTTTCATGCCGTTGCGGACGTTACACATTTTGGCATTAATTTTTTTCAAAAAAATGTGTAATAAAGGTATTTTTTTTCATCAGATTAAAGGGCATGAAAAACTCTGTTTATTAAGCCAGTTTGGAAAACCAAATTATTAAAATTCATTCTGTTAAATTAAAAACGAGTGAGGTAAGTCGGTTAATCTCTGACTTCGCTAAACCTTTGTTACTCATGAAAAAGCATGTTTGACTCAGTGGGTGGTAGGGGGGGAGGGGCTTCGGTTCACTTTTTTTGCTCATAACTTGAGAACCGCTCATCCGATCTTTATCATTTCTTCGGCAAATCGATATATTTGCTAATGACTAACTATCTCTAGAAGGTACGAATCATCTATCTACAAAACTGTGGGAGATATGACGTTTTTTCCAAATTGCGGGGGCGGGAGGGGGCCTGGCCAAAATTGAAAATAAACTTGATCTGCCTGCAAGTATAAGAATCATTTGTCCCATACATGTCAAACCTCTATCTCTTACCATCTCTGAGATCTGTTTGTTCATACGGACGGACAGACGGACAGACGGACGCGGACAGACGGACGAATGGCTATATCGACTCGGCTGTTGATGCTGATCAAGAATATATATACTTTATAGGGTCGGAAATGATTCCTTCTCCCTGTTACATACTTTTGCACAAACTTAATATACTCTATGTACCTTCGGTACGGTAAGGGTTATTATTAAAATCCAAAAAAACCTTTTTGCGTTGCGGACGTTACACACAGTAAACCGATTTTTAGTTTAAATTTTTAATATATATTAGATATCTTACAAATATAATGAGTACCTTAAATTAAAGAAAATGAATCAAATTTTAAGTTTAGCTAAGCTCAAAATACTGAAACGACTGTTTTTACCATTTTTTTTGACCAATATAAAAACCCTTTTTTTTCAAAAATTAATACAAGCAAGAGGTAAGTGCAGGTATGCCTCTGCCAAGAACAAACAAACCACCGTAGAACAATATTGCTTACATATTTTGAAGCTTGAATATGTATCCTATTATTCCATTAACAAACATTTGGATTTTGGACAACTTTAAATTTCAGCCCTTGGTTTAAAAATTTTCGGATTAGCCCATATGTACATTAATACCCTAATCTTTGTGCATCCTTGCTTTACTCCATTAATTGTTTCAAACTTCTCAGAAAGCTCGCACAAGGTCCAAACAGCGCAATACGTTTGCGAGTATGCTTTTTCAATAAACTGTATCATTTTTGTTGATACACCTTGTTTTTGGAGCTTGTATATGAGATGTATGCGGGGTACTCGGTCAAAGGCAGCCTTAAAATGTATATGCATACATTTTCAATTTTTCTTCAAATTTAATGCGGACTATAGAGGCTAAGTTGAATATGTTGTCCATAGTTGAGTACCCACGCCGAAATCCTGCTTGAAACTCGTTTAATTTATCGTGCTTTTCCACCCACGTTGTTAGTCTAGTCGACAATGTATAGTAGTAGTAGTATATATATTTTTTGAACATTGAATAAATAGTACATCGTTAAAGTAACCGGCTTTACAAAGCTTATTACAAAGTATATAAAAAGAAAAACAGAATTGACTACACAGCCGCAGAATAAAAAAATTAACGTAGTTTTTCAACTTGGTTTATGAAAAAAACCGTCTGTTGAATTGTACCGAATAAATTAGTTAATAGTAACTTAAATTGTAGGTAAATTGGGTTAATTTACTAAAAATCTCCATTATTGATTCTCCAACGATATTTTGCAGCTTCCTGAATAAATGCTGCCAATGCCGCCCAGCTGTCTCCATTTAGGACTCGTTTAGTCTCCTCTGCTGATAAAATGCTTCGATTGAAGTGTAGCAACCGAAACTCTGCTAGTATGGGGCAAATTGACAGAAAGTGTTGGATGTCCTCACGTTCTCTCAGATTACAAAGGCTACATTCCAGAGATCCAACTTGCCTGTATGGAGTTGCATTGAGGTTAAGCGTTTCGCACCTGGCTCTACAAATCGCACTAATTCGAGAAATGCCCAAATCATCGTTGAAGTAATTCCGATCACCCAGATTATGCAAAAAGTGATTTATACATTAACCGCTCGTTACTGGCACTGGCCTGGTCTATAAACATTTCCCTTTCCACTTCGCTAATTTTGCTGATGATTTCCGCGTGTGAATGCTGCCAATGCAAGGGGTTCTCCAATTGTATGACGCAGTTGCAATCATTTGCCAGTTCTTTCCAGAAAGAGAAACAGCTCGTTCCTTCTAAAAGCATCTGTTTCGTTATGAGCTTTGGCATTTTTGTATCGGGCATTTTCATAACTTTTGACATATAGTCAAAATGTCTTTGCAGCGTATAAGTATACAGCGAGGACAGCCCCGTTTCTATGTAAATAACATAATTGGGTGTGTTGAGTGGAAGTCTGAAGACTTTCTTAATAAAGAAGGTTAGAAGACGCTCTACATCCGGATACCGCAAGTAACCCCAAATCTCTGCTGCATAGCTCTGAATAGACCGCACTGCAGCACAAAAAAAGTGCATACTTGATACTTGGCTTAACGTTCTCTCTACCCAACAACGCTTTCCATGAGCAGTTGATAGCTATTTTGGACTCTTTCAGTTTCTCCTTTATATGCTCCGTAAAAGACATATTTGCTGACAAGAGAACTCCCAGGTACTTGTATCTTCTGACTATTTCGAGTGGAACACCCTCCATGTTCCAGGTTTCATTTCGAGCCCATCGGCCTCCACCTGCCCTGACGACCATTATCTTCGATTTCTCCGTATTGATTTGCAGACTCCACTGGTAACAGTACTCCGTGACTTTGTTTATCATTTGCTGAAGCATGTGCGGACTGTCGGCCAAAATACACATGTCGTCGGCATACATTAGCGTCTTAATAGTTTGGCCCGCTATTGTTACTCCTCCGGGCAGGTTTTCAGTGATATCGTCTACATATAATGAGAAGAGTAAAGGACTCAATATGCAGCCCTGTCTGACTCCAGTATTGGTTACAAACCAATCCGAAATTGTGGTTCCATCCCATACTGCTGCACTATTATCTGCATATAGATTTTGTAAAGCACACAAAATTTTAGTGGATAGGCCCAAGTTGCCAAGTTTGTAGAAATGACTTCTCCGTCTCGTCGACAATATAGTGATTAGTAGCTTCGCAGCGCAGTTCATAAATGATATACCTCGGTAGTTCATCGGGTCATTGATATCTCCTTTTTTATGTATCGGAAAAATATCAAAGCCTCTATTGTAAATAGTGACTATTTGTTTAAGCATATCATTGGGTGCATTTTTGTAAAACTCATACGGAACTCTGTCTTCTCCAGGAGCTTTATTGGACTTGGCTTTGTTTAGTGCTGCCAATAGTTCCTCCATTGTTAATATTGCATCTAAGTCTGGATCTGCGATATACATCGGTGCATATTGAAACTCCATGGCGTTTTGTTGAGGGTTAAGAAGATTATTGAAGTGATTTCTGAAATTCCACGCAGCTATTTCAGAACTTATTTTCGGACTGACTCCTCTAATTTGTCCGACTATCCTCCACCAGTCTTTGTTAAGAACTCCAAGCAAACCGGGGGCAGCTGGTTGTTGGAACGGCAGGTCGGGCAGAGTATTTTTGGCTTTATTTAAGGTGTTTTAGACATGTCAAAAATTAACCGCTTTTGTTTCTAACATCTTATATTCACATTTAGGAGTAGTCTCTGAATACTTGGACAGGGTTTTTCCGTAAAGTGATAGGACTGAGTCGATTTAAAAAAATTTATTGAGCCAATCGTTAAAATTCTTTAAAAACTTTCAAAATAGGCCGTATCCCTGGTGCTGTTGGTTGCTGTCCATCGTGTTGCTGTCTGGAAAAGATAACGGGTGTCTATAAAGACTAAGACCAAGAGAAAAACACATCTTTTGCTTCTTTTTTTTTTTTAAAATAATTATTTTAATATTTATTATTTATGATTTTAAAAAGAGTTTTATTTTTGTGTTTTGCATTTGAAATTTGCTGGTTGTCTCAGGTTTCTAAAGAGAAAACATAAAAAAAAAATTTTACAATTTACACACACAAATTGGAGGAGTGGGGGGAGGAAATAATGAAAGAACATGCCAAAAAAAATTGGCTGTATATTTTTTTGAAAAAAATATTTATATATTTCTAGATAAAAACTTAGAACTAGAATTTTGTTGTTGTGCCTTATAAATATATGTAAAAAAGTTGGCTGGGAATTTTGCTTAATTTTAACTTTATTTCCTTTTTGAATTTTGTTGTTGTGGCTTTTACAATTTGGCTCCAACAAGCATGAGAATCTTTTTACAGTGTAAAATGTGTAAAAAAAAATAATAATAATAAAATAGTCATGGGTAAAAAAAAATTGATACGGCTAACAATTTTTGTTTGTTTTTTTTTTTATAAGCACTTCAGTTGCGAAACTAGGGTTAAAATTTGATAAAAACTTAATGGTAAAACGTAGTTTGCACTTAACTCTAGCGATATTTATAAATGTTAGATAAGTCCTAGGCTGGATGATGTCTTTTGCTTGTGTTTGCTTTCGCGTTTATCGGGGATCCATTTGTAAGAATAATTTGCGCTAAGTTTAAGTTTTACTGGAAGCTACGACGTTTCGAATCAACTCAAATGCTGGCTCAGAGTTATTTCTATATATATATTTATATAGGGCTATATACTAGATCAGATGATTTCAACGCGCACACTGTACAACAATTATAAAAATAATTTAAGTTACTAAGATTATTACGTGTTCTGCTTTTTCTCTATGTGTTTCTGTTTGTGGTCCGTTTCAGGGTTTCCGTTTTGTCGTTTTCTTTTTGTTTAAATTAAAGCTTAAGGGCTACACTCGAAAAAAAAATTGTATAGAATTAGAGTTGGAGACGCAAAAAAAAAAAAATTAAACACCATTGATGTGCTTGAAGCCCCGGGACTCTTTAAGAGCCACCCCCGCCGGCTCCACCCCGTAACCCGCCCATAGAAACTCTAGTGTTAGCCCGGTCATATGTAAATGGCCTCGGAACCCTTGTTGGCCTGATGGCCACCCGAGATGTATAGATTATTCGCCGCCGGCGATTGTACACCCTCCGACCAATCCGAATTCGAGCGTGGCGATGAGGAGGACCAATGGCCGGGCGATTCCGGTGAGGGTGTGGGATAGCTATCCAGCGTTTGCACCAAATGCTGGGGCGTATGTCCGCCCGAGTGTTGGCTGGGTGGGGTTAGGTACTGATAGAAGGCCTGCTGATTGTGCTGCGATGATGGCGATAGCATGTTGGTCGATGGTGAGGATCCGGACATTGAACTTTGTATCGAAGGCGGATTCATTTGACCCGAGTGAAATGAGTCTGCAAAAGAGTGGGAGAGAGAGAGAAGAAATGATTAGAATTAAGTTTCAAATCCCAAAAGATTGATTAAGCGGAAATATCCCCCGTTTTTGCCTATTTGTTCAGTTATTTGCGCTAATTTTGGTCAATCAAGATTTGTACAAAAAAAAAGTACTACTCGATTTCATATTCTTTTTTTCAGATATCACGCGTGATTGCTGTCATTCTGTCAACTAATTTTTGTTAAGGATTGTTTGACAAATTATACCGCAGATTTTCAGTCAATGGGCTCTGCAACAGCTCAATGAAGATTCGCTGTTTTCGAGCAAGATTTTGTTTAGTGACGAGACACATTTCTGGCTAAATGGATGGGTCAACAAACCGTTTTTGGAAACCGAAAAGGTGGTTTAAGATGGCTTTGGCTAACTGAAATAAACGGTTTCAAGTCACGTACCGGAACCGATACTAATTTTATTTTCTAAATACCGAAAACCGTTTACTATTATTATCGGAATTGATAGCACAGGAACCAAACCGATTCGTTGGTTCCGGTACAGTTTCGGTTCCTTTTTTTTCCTTTATAATCAGCTCCAATTTTGCGGTGAGATGGTCAAACTCATGTATTTTTATTCCATTGGATACATTGCACAAGAAATATACAACAATTCGTCCTATAGCGGAATTGTTTTAACTTTAAAAAAAAAAAATCTTAAGTATTCTTAGCAACTTTTCTGGGGGGTAGGATATTGAAAGTGGTAAAGAAGGAAGGGGTAGAGATCGGGGTTAAATTCAGCTAATTTCCCTTATTTTATTGGGTTATCCTTTCTTCCGTCTACAAGTAAGCAGCACATAACTCTTAATTATTTTTTTCCAAAAGTCATTAATTTACAGGTTAGGTCGAAAATAAACCGTAATAAGAAACCCAGAGGAAAAAGTTGCACTAGGAGACCTTAGCACAACTGCGAAAGTGTCTGTTCGAGTAATCGAACAACGGCGGTAGCAGTCAAATTAAATTAATTTGTTTGGCTACCACAAAATGCCACAAACAGAAAATTATTGGTCCACAAATTCAACGATTGATTTTAAAATTGTAAGTCATGTCTCGGGAAATGTTCAGAAAAATAAAGAAAAAGCCATACTACAAGGCTAATGATAGAGTCAATCTTAGCAACAAATATGCAAAAGCCCGCACACTCTTTGAAAAATTAAACAACAAATTAATGCTATTTGGTGTTACGATGTACATTTGTCTTGTGATGAGCAAAAAAATACCATATTTTGGTAGTCGGATCTGCAAAATGTACATGAACAACAATCCTATTTAATTTGTAAATAAGTGCTGTTGCTTGGCGGCATCCACCGGATTCGTCTTTCCAATATCCAATGATCTGCCGATACCTACGATAAAAATATTGGATTTGGAGCCACTATCCATTGCATGGCAAGCCATTGAGACTTTCCAGGCCCGATTCAACTAAATTTTAAAAAATTTTTTTACATCGCACTACTTGATGTGTTTATTGGCTGAAAGGCGTAAATGCGCCTTTTGAAACTGTGCTCATCATTTGGGTTGGCACTCCTGCTCCAAAGTTGGGGACTGGAAGAGAATTGCTAATGCGTGGAAACTGAATAGCCTTATAAATAAGACCATAAATCGGCCTAAGCTTATCCAGCTAAGATTTCGTGTGGAGTTGGCCAAAAATTTATTGTTGACCCTGCATGACAAGGAAAACTTGGCACATGAAGACCTGAACCAAAAAATTATTTCACAGTTTGCCCACTTCCTCGTGTTTTTGGTCAACACAAAATTATCAATCACCCGAGACTAAAGCCAGGCTATGTAAAAATTGCCATAAGCCTACACAACGGATGTGTAAATAATGTCAGGTGCTCTTGCACCTGGATACCTGCTTCTCCGCCTTCCATAAGTGGGAATCAAGTATACTATGTATATAATAATATTATAATTATTAAATTAAAGAATAAATTTAAATGAGAAAACTTACATCTTTAAGCAACATATTAGTACATTTGGTGTATGGGAACTGAATTTATACATGTTATCTAAATCGTGCTCTACCGCTGTTGTTCGACTAGTCGAACAGCCTCACCTGGCGAAACTATCATAGATAGAATTTTTTTGACTTCAGATTCATGTTTACTGAGTCCTAATTACTCAAGAAAAAATACTTTCACCTCTAAATAAAATACTTTGTGCAGCGCGGCGTAAAATGGGTTAAATAAAAAGAATAAAACACGCAATTTTCTGTGGAAAACAATGGGAATGTAACAAGTAAAAGTCTCGCAAAACGCTATTTCTTGCGAGTCTTTTGCGATATATTTTACAATACGGGCCATATTCGACGGACCCATGTTTTTTTTAAAAAATCAAAGAAAAAAATAAAAAATTTGGCGGTTGGCAATCATAATCATTAAATTTGTTCCAAGTAGATTTGTTTACATCAATTTTTTGAATATGATATCTTCGGCCGCCTCTGGCGTTGATGGCTATTGTGCCCTTTTTGCAGCAATTTTCCATCGATTTCGCCAACATTTCGGCCTGGAAGAGCGGCTATTTCTTCACGATTATTGTCCTTGAGCTCTTCTACGGTCCTTGACTTGTTAACGTAAACCTTGACTGTCGAATTATCCCCACAAGAAGAAGTCAGACGGCTCAAAATCGGACGAACGCGGGCCAGTCCAAATCACCACTTTTGACATCAAACGGCCCGGAAACAATTTCTTCCAGAAAATCGATTGTTATGCGACTTGTGTGCGTGGAGCGCCGTCGTTGTGGAGAACAGAACTGCCTCATACGCTTTCGACGATATAATTGGCTCACAAAATTGGTCATCATGTCGCGATAACGCTCCTGGTTGATGGTAACAGCATGGCCATTTTCATTTTGGAAGAAAAACGGCCCAATGACCGTTTTCGCTCTTAACGCCGCACCAAACTGTGACTTTTTCGTCATGAAGAGGCACTTCTTGAATCTCCTGAGGATTTTCAGTGGCGTAAATACGGCAATTTTGCTTATTTACGGTCCCATTTAATGAGAAATGTGAAAATGTGAAATTTTTTAAAAGCACGTTGGGTTGTTCACAATTGACTTGTTCTAATGTAAATTTCAACTATTTCAGAGCGCTCGTGGGTGTATGTTCTGGTGCAGAAAAATCTGCTTGGATTTACGTGACCGAATTCGAAACGCTGTATGCTATCACAAAAATGCAAAATGTCTGCGGAATGCGTTTGAGTTTTCGAATGCAACTAATATTTACATGATCGGCAATGATTGTAACTAAATATTTAAAGCTGATTCGCTGAAAAATATAATACGCAACGGTGACATACGTTAAGGGACAAGCCATTTTCTAACGCCGTACCTCTGATGCTTTTCATAAATCTTTATAGAAATAGAACTATAAGATTTTTGATTTAGAAACTTATATTGATAGATAAGTTAGCTGCATATAATGAATGGATTTTTTTTTGGTTTTTGGTTGACCTTTCTGTGGAAATGCCCCTGTGATATTGCAGCAGAAGAAACTTGATGATAAAACACATCAAATGTGTCAACAAATAAGCTACTGGACTCGACCTAAACTTGATCGAAACCAAGAAAACATTCTTAACTTGTGTTCAGAATCCTCCACAAAATTTTCAGAATTGTATGAGATGTTAAAAGTAGGTTAATCTCATGACCTGGGTCTGGGCTGGTGATGTCAGATTATTTTTCGGTAGTACATTTTGTTGTAGATTTCATTTTTAAACAGATTACTACCAAGTTAATGTGAAACCCTAAATATAATATTATATACGAGCCATATAATAAATCATAATTTACGTTTTTATAATTTTACTTTAAATGTGAAACCATTAATTTTGTGTTGCATTTTTATTCGTGGAATAAAATGATTTAGATTTATCTCAGAGTTTAATTTTTCTAATACTGATACATTTCGGTATACCGAAATAAAAATCCGGGTACCGTATTGAAACCGAAATAGAACCTTTAACCGATATTCGTTTAGGGATTAAGCTCTGCTTTGAACCACTAAACGAAAACAGTTTCAATTACTGAGCGGGTTTTCTTATCTACTTTTGCCCTACGCTATGTTTCTACATCTTCTTTCGCTTAAAGTCCCACTTACCCGGAGATCCACAAAATCCATTCAAGTCCAATCCAGCTGAACCGAATTCTAGGCCTCCAATTGCTTGTTGTTGCTGCTGTTGTTGTTGCTGTTGCTGCTGATGTTGTTGCTGTTGTTGCTGCTGCTGCTGCTGTTGTTGCTGCTGCTGCTGCTGTTGCTGCTGTTGTGGCGATAGCGTTTGCATTATTGCACTGCTTTTCGAGGATTGTGGTGGAGCCAACATAATGCCCATATCGCTGCCCGTGGGTGAAATGATACCCAAACTCACTGGTGAACTCTGTGGCCCCTGACTACCACCCAGTAGACTATTCAGATTGCTACCAAATTGCTTCTGATGGGTGGCATGTCGCATGGCCTGTATGTGAGTGGGTGAGGTGGGCAAACTGGGTCGCGATTTGGCTGGCGAGGGAGAGCCTGTGGAACGGCAGATGTTTAGTGTCAAGTCTTGCAAGTCTTTTATTTATGGTTAACTTACCCAGATAGGCATGCGGCGACAGGGCCAGACTGCTCTGCACGGAATGCGGTGGCGATTGATTGGAATAGGGTGGACTCAGACCCTGTTCATGACCTGTGCCATTGCCTGGCATGGTGGCACCCAGGCCGCATAAAGTGTTGCTATTACGTCCACCGCTCAGACCACCAGCTAATCCTTGGCCATTGAGCAACTCCTGCTGAAATGGCGAACCCATGGAATAGCCATAGGTGTCCAGTTTGATCATATCCAGGCCATTGCCTTGCAACGACTGCAGGGATTGGGCGTTCTGTAAACAAAAGGGTGGCTTAGAAATTGTATGCAGAATGGCGCCGGGGGTACCCACCTTGATGCAATCCTCATAGCTCGGCGGCTGTTTTGTGCCGTTGCTGGCATTCGGTGGTGCTGCCATGGCATTCGAGTACATGGAATTGGTGTCGTAGGGACTGGCCAGATTGGCTGCCGCCGGGGAGGAGTCCATTTGCTGGTCGGCCGCTGTGGGCGGCACTTGAACTGCCAGAGGCGCACCCTGCTGCGGAACACCGCCCATCAGTTGCTGGGCATTCAGGGCACCGCCTCCATTCAAGGCCTTTTTTGAAGCCGCATTGGCCTTTTTTGAGCTGGCCTTGCGACGCAAACTGCCGCCACCCACCAGGGCGCTGCCGTCGAGCAGATTGTCCGGACTGCCCTCAATGAGTTTGGCCTTCTTGGCGGCCTTCTGTTTGGCCGTTTGATTGCTCTGCTTGCCATTGCCACCGCCGGCACCTCCGCCCGTGATGACCGTGGGTTGGGTAATCAATTGCGCCTGCTGACCCGGTGGCGGGGAGTTGATCATGGCCTGCGGTGTCATGCTCAGCATTTGTGGCGAGCGCGGCACATGCTCGTCCAGCAAACGCACAATATCATGATGCAAGCGTTCGCTGGCCACATCGCGGGGCAGGCGATCCATGTGATCGGTAATCTCACGATTGGCAAAGTTGTCGAGCAAAGCCTTGCAGGCCTCGTAGCTGCCCTCGCGTGCGGCCAGGAACAGGGGTGTCTCATCCTTGTCGTCTTGGGCATCACGATTGGCATGGTGCATGAGTAGAATGTTGACAGCCTCCGTGTTGTTCACAGCAGCGGCCCAGTGAAGAGCGGTTTTGCCCGAGTTGTCGGCAGCATTGATGTCCGCATCGGCGGTAATGAGATCCTCCACCATGCCCTCAATGGCCAAACGGGCGGCCAGTATCAAGGGGGTGGTGCCGTCATGCATGCGTGCATTCAAATTGGTGGCACGATTTCGCAGCAGAATTTGAAACACGCCCATGGCATCGGCGGCCACGGCAGCATGCAGGGGCGTACGTCCGGTATTGTCCTGACAATTGGCATCGGCACCGGCGTCCAGCAGACGCTTGGCGGCATCAGCACGCGCATAGCGCGCGGCCAAATGGAGTGAGGTTTCACCCGTCTTGTCCATGGTGGCATTCAGTTCGGCTCCCTGGGCCAACAGATCGGAGATAACCTGAGCGGTGCTGTCCTCATTGTTTTCAATATCCTCGCCCGAGTCCAAGCCACCGCCTCGCACGGCGGCCAGCATGAGTGGGGTCAAGCCGCAGGGACCGCGTGCATCCACATCGTTTTTCAAGCCATCCTGATGAGCGGGTGGTGTCATAATGGCCCTCACATCGGCCACATCCAAGTGAGCCTGCGACCACACACGCGGATCGGCCTCCTCGTATTCGGAAATAATGGTATGATCACTGGCATAGCCACCATTCTGTCCCAGACCCACGGACAGCTGTTCGGAGCGCTGACGCTTGGGTTGCGGCATATCGGACTCATCATCCGACCAGTGAGCACCCGACTGACCCACTCCCTGATTCTGCATGGCCACCTGTTTGTTGAGATTGCGCATTTCCTGGGCATGTGGGTCACGTCTACGACGGGAAATGACAGCCGCTGCGGGAGCACGAAAGCCTTCCGGGAACCAGGTAACACCATGAGCACGCTTACGCTGTGTGCTCAAAACCATGCCGAAGAAGGCAAAGGCTATGATGACCAGAATAATCCCAGTGATGACGTACTTGACATTGGCAGGTGATTCAGTGCTCTCGCTATCCCCGGGAGATTGTACTCCCCTCACTTTGTAGATGGGATAACGATGGATGTGCGTGTGCTTGGCCGCTGTGGCAGCTAGGAAATCGGCTGCCTCGGCCGCACGATTAAAGCATTCCTTGCACTTGCGGTTATCAATTTCCAAAAAGATTTGTATACCCGTCTGACCATTCTGTTGGGTAAGTAGAATCTTATGCTTGCGTGCAAATTCGGTGTCCTGTATATCGGGTAGGGGAGCAGAACCCTTCCAGCTGAGTATCATGTCATTACCCAAGGAGTCCTTCTTCACCCGCACCGTGGTACGCAGAATGTGACTCATTTCGCGCAAGAACTGAGCCTGCTGCTGTCTAAACTGATTCGTATCCATGATCATCACCACCGACAGGGCACCCTCGGCCAGCTGTGGTGAGGACTGATCCTCCTTCTCGCAGTCCAGGCCATCCCAACTGCATTCGGCATTGTTGCAGCCATAGTCACAGAACCCATCCCCGTAATGCTTCTGGCAATAGGCATCGTAAATGGAATTACAGCGCTTCAGTTTCTGTTCACAGTCGCGTCCATCGTAGAGGCAGGCAGCCTGGTTACACTTTTCATCGCAAATGCCATTCATGAACACCCCACGACAAGAGGGATCGCTACAATTGGCCCAGGGATTGAGACCCAGGGAACAATCATTGCCATCAAACTCACAGGCATAGGTGTTGCACTCCGAGTTGCAGACTCCATCGCCCCGTTTCTCGTCACAGCCACGCTTGGTGCACATGGCCTGTTGCTGCAGCAAGTCCTGCGAGTACTTGTTACTGGATCCCGCCCAGCCAAGGTAGTTGGGATCGTAGGTTTCACAACGTTTACCCGTCCACTTGGCCGGACACAAACAATCAAAGTCACCGAGTAAATTATCACAGGCCGCACCCTGCATACAGGGATTCGGCTGACACTCATCCACCGTATCCAATTCACAGTGCTCGCCCTGCACACCACGCGGACACTCACAACGATAGCCCAAGGCGGCGTCTTCATCCATTACACAATTACCCACTTGACACGGATTCGAATCACAATCTTGTCCACTGAGCTCGCAGTTCTTGCCATAGTAGCCATCGGCACACAAGCAATGATGTCCACTCTGTTTGGTGCTGCACTGACCACCATTCTGGCAGGGTGACTGAGCACAAAAGTCCGCCTTATGCTCACAGTGACGTCCCATATAGCCGGCACGACAATTGCAGTGATAATTGTTCACCAGTTGCACACAGTCCAGGGTGCCGGCATTCGAGCAGGGATTACTGAGACACTCGTTGATGTCACCCTCGCAGCGTGCTCCCACAAAGCCATCTGGACACTTGCACTCGAAACCACCCACACGATCGATACAGCTGCCGTTGTTGTGACAAGCTCCGGGCACACAATCATCCTGATTCAGTTCGCAAATTATACCCAACGTACCGGGTGGACAGCTGCAGCTGAAGCGTTGCACTAGATCGTGACAGGTGCCGCCATTCTGGCAGGGATTTGGGGCACAATCATCAATGTTGAGTTCACAGTTTTGTCCCTGAAATCCTTGTCCACACACGCACTCGTAGGCACCAATCAAATCGCGACAGGTACCGCCATTGAAGCAGGGCTGGGAGTTACACTCATCGATCTCCTGCTGACAATAGCTGCCCGCATAGCCCTGGGAGCAGTGGCACATGTGACTGTTGCCATGATTCTGGCAAGTTCCATTGTTACACAGCTGCCTCAGGCTGACTCCCTTGCGCTCGGCTGCCGCCTGACAGCTAATGGTTTGGACATCGCACAGTTTACCCGTCCAGCCGGAGGAGCATTTACAGCTAAACTGATGTTTCTGTTGCGAGCAAGTGGCTCCATTCTCGCAAGGCGATTGACTACACCAGTCCACATAGTCGGAGCATTGTTTACCCGTAAATCCGCTGGGACAATGACAGGAATACTCCTCGCGTTGCTCGTGACAAGTGCCGCCGTTTTGACACGGTTGCGAGTCGCATTTGTTCAGCTTGTATTGACAGTTTGCCCCACTGTAGCCGGCCAGACAGCTACAGTTGTAGCCATTGATGCCGTCCAGGCAGCTGCCGCCATTCAAACAGCTACTCTCGGTGCAGTCCTCATCATTGGTCTGGCAATTGATGCCACTGAAACCCAGGGGGCAGGTGCAGGTATAGCTGTTCACATACTGATTGCAGGTGGCTCCATTCTGACATGGTTGGCTCAGGCACTCATTGATATCCGTTTCACAGTGCTTGCCCTCGAAACCGTCCACGCAGAGGCAACTGTAGTCCCCAATGCCATCCAGGCAGGTGCCACCGTTCTGGCAGGGAAACGAGGCACAGTCATCGGTATTCACCGCACAGTCCCGGCCCTCGTAGCCCTTCGTGCACAGACACCGATACGAGCCGGGTATGTTCATACAGCTGGCACCATTGCGACAGGGTGAACTCAAGGCACACTCATCGATATCCTCGCCACAATAGCGACCCGTATAGCCCAGCTTGCAGGTGCAGGAGAAGTCCAGAAAATTGAAGCTGGGCGTGCACTTGGCGTCATTCAGGCAATGATTGCTGGGATGGGCACAGGGATCCAGTTTGGTCTCGCAATCATCACCCGTGTAGGGTACCTTGCACACACACTTGTAGCCATTGACCTTGTCTATGCAGGTGCCACCATGCTGACAGGGATTATTCAGACAGTCATCGATGTTGGTCGCACACTTCTTGCCCGTATACCCGGGCATGCAGTGACAACTGAAGGCATTCAGCTTGTCAATACAGGAGCCACCATGCTGACAGGGATTGCTGCTGCACTCGTCCACATCCTGTTCGCAGCGCTTACCGCCGTAGCCGGGCGGGCAGTGACAGATGAACTCATTGATGCCATCCTCACAGATGCCATCGTTAACGCAGGGACTGGACGCACATTCATCCACATCGCTTAGGCACTTGGCATCGTAGAAGCCACGCGGACACTCGCACTTGAAGCCATTGACCAGATCCATGCATACGCCACCGTTGGCGCAAGGATTCGAGGCACACTCATCCACATTCTGTTCACAGTGCTGTCCCGTGAAACCGGGTACACACTGACAGCTGTACGAATTGATGCCGTCGATGCAGGAGGCGCCGTTGTTGCAGGGATTACTGTGACACTCGTTGACATTGATCTCACAGTTTTTGCCACTGGTTCCGGGCAGGCAGTGACACAGATAGCTGCCCAAGCGATCCACGCAGTGTCCTCCAAATTGGCAGGGATTCGATTCACATTCATTGATTTGCTTCTGGCAGAGATAGCCCGTATAGCCGGGATCACAGACGCACTTGTAGCTGTTATCCCCATCTATGCACTTGCCACGATGACAGGGATTGGGGTCACAGTCGTTGATGTTGATCTCACAGCTGACTCCCGTATAGCCCGGCGGACACTCGCAGCTATAGCCGGCAATTAGATCATGGCAGATGCCACGGTTTCGGCAGGGTTGCGATAGACAGTCATCGATATTCTTTTGGCAACGCGTGTCCGTAAAGCCCAGGGCACAACTGCAGGCAAATCCGTTGATTTTGTCATGACATTTACCGTCATTCAGGCAGGGACTCGACTGGCATTCATCTATATCAATCTCGCACTGGGTGCCCGTGAAACCCGGCATGCAGACACAACGGAACGTGCCAGGATCATCCAGGCAGCTGCCCTCATTCTGGCACGGATGCGATTCACACTCATTGATATTTGTCTCACATCTGGGTCCGGTGAAACCCTGGGAGCAATTGCACATGAAGCTACCGGGCGTATTCACGCAGATGCCATTATGTTCACAGGGTGAACCTTGATCACACTCGTCTATGTCCTGTGAGCAATCGACGCCCTTGTAGCCCGTGGCACAGGAGCAGGCAAAGGAGCCATTAATGGGACTGGTATCGCATAGAGCATCCGCATGACAGGGATTCCCGGTGCAGGCATCCTCCAGATGACACAACAGTCCCGTCTTACCGGGCGGACAGCGGCAATAGAAGCTACCGACACCATCGATACAGGTGGCTCCATTGAAGCAAGCAGCCTGCTCACAATCATCGATATTCTCGCTGCAATCGGTGCCGGCCCAACCGTTGACACAAATGCAACTGTAGGAACCACGGGTATTGGTACAGGTGGCACCATTCTGACAGACCGAAGGACGCAACGCACACTCGTCCACATCCACCTCACAATTGGCACCGGTTAGATTTGGTGGACAATTGCAACGATACTCGTTAATGCCATCCACACAGGTGCCGCCACTTTGACACAGATTACCGGGACAATCATCGATGTTCTGTTCACAGTTTTTACCCTCGAAACCTGGAAGGAGAAAAGAGAGAGAGAGAGGATTGATGATGAGAAATGGAGGTAAGGTATATAAAATGTATGGATAGCTGGTATAATTTATCGAGTGGATATTCCAAAACCAGGCCTGTTTGCCGTTTTCGATTCCGATCAAATCATGCGGAATCGGAATTGTTAAATGTAATCGCTTCCAAATGTGTTCTTTGGCTTTTTAATTCAAAATCCCATTTACAATTCAAAAACATTTAAAAGATTCGCCCAAATTCTATAAACGTCTCTTCGAAATCACAGCTCTTACCAATTCCGAACAATCGAATTCGGAAACGGGAACAGGCCTGAATCTCTTTTTCTTAACAATTTCAAAAACTAATCCAAATTTTAAAAAATAGTTCAAAAATTTTTTTAAGAACATAAATCAGAAAGAAAAATTAAGTATGTAAGCTTTTGGACTGAACGTTCACATACAATCGGTTCAAACTACATCAAATCGATAGCACTTACTCGATATTTGATATATATATGGAATAGCCATTAGCAGTGCCCATTCTAGTCGATTCTTTAGATGGGATTTGCTTAAGCTAGACTAATTTTCAGAAGAACCTTAGAATAATAATTGTGAAGAACCAGAATTACCTAGCCATAGCCCCTGAGAGCCGAACGCATAGGGAAATTCATATGCATACAAGCCGAATGCTTGCCAAAGTCATTGCTCACTAAGTGAAGCCTCAAAATATCATGATAGTATTTCTTGGAGTTGTTACTACCCAATGACTTCTATTTAACTGCTGGAACATAATTAAAGAAGTATATTACATACAGGGTGGTCCATTTAAAAGTTGGAATTTAATTTTGCTATAAAAAAAACGGCTCAATATTTTTCAAAGGTTGAACATTTATTAGAAAGGTTGGTTCATGTCATTTATTTTCGGTCAAATGACCACCCCGGCTGACTTGGCAATGTGTTCGGCACCGGACGAGTACGTACACGGGTTGGTTTATCCACCAACATTCCGATTTCACGAACTCGCTTCACAAATTGATTCACAAATTTGAGTCGAGGACTCACTACTTTGGAAATATGTTTTTAGTATTTCCCAACTTTCTTCAAGCGAATAGCGACCCATTTCGTAATTTTCGAATGACATTTGACGTTTTTAAAGTCAAATTATGAATAGTTCAAATTCCAAACACTAGATGGACCACCATGTAGAACCTAAAGAATCATTTGGACTGCTTTGATATTCATTAAATCAGACCCCATATAAATGTGACAAATAGAAGAAAAATAACTTTGGCTTCGTATAATTTTTAAGTGACTTTTAAACAACAACTTTATTCGAACTGACCAATATGGCGCCGCTTCTGTGACCACCATTATTATGCAGTGCTAAATACTATAGCCGGTGCAGCCTAGTATATGTATTTAGCTTTAAAATTGAGGGAAGAAATGGCAAAGAAACAATTGAACTTTAACTCAAAGACTGTCATAACTCAAAAAACAACATATTCAAGTTAATGCTGATAGTCTTCTATATTGTGTAGAATTTTCATAATGATATCTCCTAAATTCTCCCAGTGAAATGGAAATATGTCGATATATCATATAACAGGTTCATTTTCATGTTCCAACAAGAGCCACATATTTCAGTTGTCCTGCAGACAATATTATGCAAATATCCTTTGACTTACTGTTCGGGTTTTTTGGAACCATGAACTGAACAGTCTAAGTTTGTAACTTATCGAACCTGAAACTGAAAAGAGGTTCGGTTCAACACAATCACTTTTGACGGGTAAAAAATGTAAGTTGCGTTTTAGAAATCATATCCAAAATCAGCATATGGGCATTTTCAACGATACAAAAATATTACTTAAAATCTCTCGAAGGTCACTGAAGATTTGGTAGAGGTACCAATGAAACAGCTGTATGACCACCTAGCCTCCTTTGTGGTGTGTTGTGTTCCTGCTTTTTGAAGTTATGTGCAAACATAACGAGACCTAGAGCCAGCGTACTATTGATGGTTTGATTATCATAAAGGTCGTTAAAGCACACACATGTGTTAAAATCTCTATGTTTTATCATATTTACTTATAAGCCAATCCTACATTCATTCATAACCTACATAACATTCATAATTCAAGTTCCATTTTTCTAATTTGGATACGTTTTGCTCTGATAAAAGTGCCTATTGATTTCTTATTAGCTTCTCTCATTTCCAACTGTTCCATTTTCAAACTTCCAGAAGGGAAAAACTACTACAGATCCGTTTTTCTGCTATATCTTGGAAATAAGAGCTGATGGAACAAAAACAATGAAGCAGTTTTGTTCAGTGCAATTCATATTAACATAATCAGTCCAAATTTACTGTGATATCAATTCCATTGGAGAATCACTACTCATGCTTCATACGATATGGTTCTCCCGAGTGCATGGTTCTATTCTCTTTTGGACTTTAATAATTTCGTAATTTGAGTTAAGGTAATATTCTTCAAATATGTGAGGAACAAAAAAATCCATCCAGAACTTAGAAGCAGGTATCAATAATTACTTGAGGAAAAATTCTTCAAATATGTGAGGAACAGTGATGTGATGAACAAACGAACCATGAATTTCACTTAAATCCGAAACCTTAACATCCTGAATTTCGATGAAGTATTGTATGTAATTATAGTCTTACAGTATTATCGACCAGATTCGTATAAATAGCTTGTCAAGTTGTCGTAATGCGTGAGGACCTCCAGTTAGAGTATTTTGTTTGCATTTGTTCAAGTGATGTTAGAGTAAATTAGAAAGATATTAAAATATTTTTTTTCTTTAGTTGTTAGAGAGAATACCCAGCGGCGCAGAGCTCAACGTGTTCTGTCAAAAATATGCATTACGACTGTCGAAAATGCAAGGCACTACAATCGCTGATTTTCGTTAGAGAGATAGTAATCGAAAACAAACAGACTGCGAACATTCTGCATTACAATTTTCAAAATAATGTACGCATTCGTAATGGGAAGTTCGGCTCTGGCTTACATCCTTAATATTTAGTAATGCAGGTTGTCGGCAGCCCGTTTACAAAGCGGCCATGCATATGGCAAAGTAATGCAGATTGTATGGGAGTATTTCCTTCATACTGATGGCAAAGTAACGCAGGAGTAACCCATTTTGTAATGGCAATTTGCGCCGCTGGGTATATTCGACATTTTTGTTCTCAGTTGATTAAAATTGTTCAATGTGTACTTTAACGATGCCATGCTTTTTCTACTTTTACGTCGATATGCCTTCTTCGCTGTGTTTTGTAAAATGTGTTCTAAAATGATCGTTTCCTTTATATAGTCTGATATTCTTTCAGAATCAGAAGCACATGGCCACCTTATCAAAGAGAGAAATTCCCTTCCTATATTATACCTTATCAACGACAGAAATTCCCTACCTATATTATATTATATTACATCTTCAAGCTATTGTTATTAAGAGACGATGAAACCGTGCAGTAGTAGATCGTGGTAGACAGTATAGACAAACCGTAGAGACCGACTGTAGATGTATGAAGGCCGAAGAATCGCGCAGTAACAACATGTGTAGGATGTAGAAAACCATGTAAATAGTGTGTAAATAAAAATAACCGCTCATTTACAAATCAGGTGTGGGGTAATTCCCGAAAAAAACCACCTTGTTTAAAATTTATTGATATGATTTTGACCCCAAAATCGGATATATTCATTCGAATTGGACCAAACTCACCAAAATAGTGTTGACACAGCTAATATTCATAGCTGAAAAGCATTAAGACTCTATCATTGAGAACAAAAAAGTTTTTCTCACTAGAACTACTTTTTCGACCTATGGCAGCTATATGCTATAGTCATTCGATTTGGATCAAACTTTTCAGAATTATGTAAAAGCATTTAATCTGAATAAATATCAAGTTTGGAAGAGATAGCATTAAAAACCAACAAGTTTTTCTTACTAAGACTTTTTTCAGACCCATCTGTTGTATGACAGCTATACTATATAGTTGTCAGATTTTCATCAAACTTGGTGGAATTATGTAAAAGCATAGAAAACTTATAAATACAAAGTTTGGAGACGTTAAAGTGGAAAACAAAAAAGTTTTCTCTTTAAAACTAGTTTGTTCGAACGATCATTCCTATGGCAGCCAAATGCTATAGTCATCCGATCCGGCCGGTTCCTTCAAAAATGCAGCGTATTTGTACCAAAAGACTTTGTGCAAAGTTTGGTTAAGATAGCTTTAAAACAAAGGGAGGATATAGCATAGAAACAGACGGGCGGACAGACGAAATATCAACTCAGCTAGTCATGCTGATGAAGAATATAATGTTTTATAGGGTCGGAAATGATTCCTTCCCCCTGTTACATACTTTTGCACAAACTTCACAAATAAATCAAAATCAGAATCAAATTGTTAAGTCGAAAGGGTCACACTAAAACGCATCTGTTGTCATTGAGTCGGTTCCCCCTCATCTCTCTCGCTCTCGGTGTGTGTGTGTGTGTGTGCAATGAAGTGCATAAACAGATTTATGGCAACATCATAAAATGCTTCAATAAACGAAAACGTTTACAACAACAGCAACCACTACTGAAGAGGAATGAAGTAAAAAAAAAAAAAAAACAATAATAAAAAAAAGTGGTTGTCAGACGAAGGAGCCACACAAAGCAAAAACGCCGCTTAATGTTGGTCGGAGGAATGCTCACCGCTGCTCTCTGTCAGGCGCACTGCTGTTGCGCCTGCGGCATAAGCAGCAGCAGCAAGAAGAAAATGAAAAAAAAAACATGCGAAGCGAATGAGCAAACAAAATGTAAACTAAAAACAGACGAAGAGGCGAGGCGAGCATTGAGCATTGGCCATGTGTGTGTTTGTGTGTATACAACACGTCTTTTGGTTGTTCTTTCCCACGGTCTCATATCTGGCCAGGCCCGCAAAAGCCGAAGCCGAAGCTGAAGCTATCTTTTGAATGCGCGCCAAGCAAACGAAAGCAACGAGCGTCGCTCGGCTTCCCCTGAAAACACAACACACAAACACAACAGCCAACTACAACAACAATGGACAAAAAATGTTGCTTATGCTGCGCGCGCGCTTTGTTCAAGAAGAGCGAGAGAGAACAATTGCGAGAGAGAGAGAGTTAAAACAAAGGGTGTCTGTGTAAGAGGTTTATTGGTCAGCTGATTTCAGAAATATATTTTGACAAAGTTTTTACATGAAGAAACAAATAGCTTAAGTTGTATTCGGACCCCGATTCTGATTTGTTTACACACTATTTATACGGTTTTACAGTGCGATCATTTCGGTTTTCGTATTTACAATGTCTCTACTTCTGGTCATCGTCCCTTTTATATAGTGTGACCATCATTCGCTTATCACTAAAACATAGGATACAATGGTACCTACAACAGACTGCAACAGAAAGATTTTTCGAGATCAGTCTTTACTAGCTTGACTTTGGTACATACATATATCATTCCTGAGCAAGACATAAGACATATTTTGGGTCATTATAATGCTGACACATGCATTCCTTTTAGTTTATCCCCTAATTTAAAGCTTCTATGTTGCAAAATATTAACTGAAAACGATTATTATATTATAATATATCTATATTTAAGGTTGCAAGCCGGTCCGGAGCTAAACCTTAAATAACCGGTTCGACAAAATCCAACTTTTTTTAAAAAACCCGGCATAAGTCCCATAAATTATGATAAAAGGGACCTCTGTAAGAATCTCCTCATGCCCAGTTTTTCAAATGAAACCTCGGTTCGCGATTTGTAGGTACTTTTGTACTTGCAACACACAACGACAACAATTTGAACTTAGTTTTGAATGGCTTAAGATGAAATTCTTAAAAATTCAGCAAATGTGGACAGGGTCATTTGGAACGCCATATAAAAAATTTACTTAAATCGTGTACCTCCAGAAGGAGTTTAAAAGCGCAGGGTAGATTTTTTCTTAAAATCGTTGTTTATGATGGAATAATGTCCCTACGAGATGGTACTCTACAGCCAAAAAACCGCGATATGGAGTACCATTTTTAGACTCACCCACAAATCAAATTATATAGGCCATAAACAAGATCTAAAAATAGACAGATCAGCGTTTTCAGTTTTTCCAACGAAGATTTGGTTCGCGGTTTGTAGGCATTTTTGTACCAGCAATTGCCTTAGAACACCACATTGACCATTTAGGTTAAAACCAGCTTCACCAAAATTATGAAATTAATTTTATGAGTAGAGTGCCTTATGGCAAACAAGAAAAGACTATCAGGTATGTTCTCAATAACACTTCGGTTTTCGTATAAACGTTTGTACTTTAAACTCTATGTTAATAAGATTGTATGGAAAGTGACACTTATATCTACGGTTAATAGATCCGCTTTCAGAAAAACTGGAAGTGTTTAAGCGATTGAAACCGACAGCTTAATGCCAAGTGGATTCAATTTGTAGAAAAATAAAGCCTTAATCTAGTAAGCACAGATTTCCTTTGGCCATTTCAGGCAAATTTGTACAAACCAATGGCCAATAAAGCTCCAATTAATCTAAAAATGTTTTGCTAATTTTCCTTGATCTAAAGCATTCAATTAAATAGATCTCTGATTTCGGTAAAAATCACTTCTTTAGTTTAAATAAATCGAATGGAGATGAGTTATTGAAAAGAGATCCATTTCATTTGGAATTGAGAACACGAAATCTAAGCGGAATTGCGTTCGATTTGATTTATTTTTCAACGAGTAGTGGAATTGAGAACATGCCTTATAATAAAAAAAAGTCTCGGCATGCGTTTGGCTCGTGTAGGTGTGACTAGCGGGTCAGGCGAGGCCATCGCTTATCTAGTGCAGCGCGTCCCTATCTTCTGGAAATACAAAACTAATCTGCGGCAGCGCATACGACTCACAAATAGTGCAAAATATTTTGCCGGCCCCTGATCTAGTGACAAGGTTGCTTTATGAAACTGTTCTTGTATCAGAAATTTAATTAGGTAAATTAATAGAAATATTCTTCGAGTGATTTCTTGGTTAGCCGCGAAGCGACGATCTTTTTAGGACATATTCTTCTTCTTAATCTGTCTACAAGATAAATCGAGGCACGTGATTCTTTCCTTCTTTTTATAAAATAGAAACTTTAACTAAACTAAACTTGCACTGACTCTCTCCGCTCACGTTAGACTCAACAACAATTAAAAGTATTTATGCCCCCTGACAACCAGGGTCATGTTATTGGGAAGAATGAGTGTATTGGTGTGCAAAATGAAATAAAACCAGCTTAGATCTGACCGCATCGAAGGCCTGTTTAATCTCTTGGTCTCAGCTTCGGCCTGTGTTCGGCTCGTGTATGTGTAAATACGCTGTCGATGTTGAAATGCAACAAACAGATAAATAAACTAAAGCTATGATGATTTTTTTTCGGCTTGCAATAAATAATTACCTCAAACATTATTATTATATAATTTTGCCACAACATTCGTATGAATATTTTTGAAACTTTCAGCCCCTGACCTCAAAAAAGAACACCCTCTAAACACTTGGAGCACGTTCACTGCGCTTTACTTTGTATGAGAGAAATTAAATCGCGCGCACACACACACATTAAGCTCTATCTCTCTCTCTCTCTCTGTCGCCCACGTTTGTTTTTTTGTTTATTGGCTTTTCAGGTTTGGTCTACAAAAGAAGGGCCCAGAGACAATATGTTTGTGTGGTATGATCGGGTTTTCTGAGCGGGCTGCTGCAACTTGTTGCCTGGTGGTTGAAAAACAAAAAGAAGAAGAAGTAATATGAAGTGGCATTTTCAATATGTGGTGCGAGGCGCTGCTTAAAAATAAACCACATCTGCTCGAGCCCAACCACCGCCACACCACCACATGTTTCATATTCGTTGCGCCCATGTAAGAGAAGTCACCCAGTCACATAGTCACTTAGTGACCGCACTTTGAACTCTTCAGAACTAGGCATAAACTCTAAGTCCCCCCCCTTCTCGAACGGCAGCAGCGTAGCAGAATTGCAATTGCAATTTATTGCCCATGTGGAACCCGGCAGGAAGGCGGCAGCCAATTGCTTTGTTTTTTTTTCTCTCTTCTTTTTTTAAGGCACATTAAAGTCAATTTGTGACCATCATTCTCATATGCATAAGCCATTCCATTCGCATTTACATTTTCTATGCTCATCAACAATCCAACAGCTGAAAGTTGGTAAAATATAATAAAAAGATCTCAACCTTTGGCTAAAAGCTGTGGTGAACTCAGGGTTTGTTGACAAATTGTGTTTTCAACCCCAAAAAAGGGCCAAGACAAGTTTCTCTCAATATAGATTTTAAGAACAAATGGGTTTTTAAAGTCGGTTTGTAATACCGGTTCCTTATTTAATCTGAGGTGTCACGGAATTCTTTTAGACATTAGCCATAACATAGCTCCACAAAAAATAGTCTAAAATATACTATTTTACGATCTAGGCGGCCAAATAAACTGTTTATCGAACTATTCGCCTCTTAATGGGGCCATTGTTTCGCGTGCTGTAAGGCATGTGGCACCGTCTTGTTGAAACCACAGGTCAGCCAAGTCGCGCATCTTAAAAATAGTACCAAAAAGTGAATTTTTCGGGATATCTTGGCGGTGCTCTTCACACCAAATACCATTCATTCTTAGCTAAGGAACATTTTTTTTTAGATTTTTCACATTTCTCTCAACGACTTTTGATAATAAAATTTAATGATTTGGAAGCGTTGTTCTTTTGTAAGTGGATTTATGGCTAATTTATAGACCAAACTGAACATGTTTGACAGTAACATGTGACACGAAAACAGCTGAGCTGTCAAAAACAGTGTTGTCAAACAGAAAGTTGCTAAAAAATCACTCTTTACCTTTGTTCCACTGGCCAACATTCAACACAATTCTCAAAAAGTGGAAGATTCCTTGCTCCAATGGCGAATAGGGTCACACTAACACAAAAAAAAGAATTTGGATTGGATTGCATGCTCTTCTGGAAGTTCCTCCACGAAATAGCCAGCTCTCTGGGGATTCACTCATAAAAAAAAATAATCTTTGGCGCTGTCCTTGAGCCCATCACGACTCATAAACTTCCCCACTGAGCTAAGACCCTTTTCCCCTAGGCAACGCCATTGACACAGCTGTTTCTATTGGTGATTGAAAGTCTAGTATTTTAGCGGAAAAAAGATAATGATTTTTGAAAATTTGAAGGAAACATTTGCTAGTTCGATTGTTGTGGTGAACGAAGGTGATGTGCAATCATGATTGCTTGTAATTGTTATAAGGAAATCAAACCGGAACAGTATACCGAAAAAACCGATTAAAATTCAGAACCAGAACCGGAACCCAAACCCATATTTTGAATTTTTTGTGTACCAATATAAGGGTCCCAATATTTTCGGAACCTTTCGGTTCTGAGTGCACTTAGTTTTGAGGGACTCTTAAGCAATTTCCAACAAAAAAGAGTCTGACCTTTGAAAACTTTTGCATTGTAAAATAGAAAACCACGAAACCAGTCTCTTTAAAAATATTGGGAACCTATGTTCTGAGACAGACATTATAATGTCATGCTAATGCTAACCTCGGAACAGAAAAGTACTTGTGTCAACCATTTCTGGTCAAGTTAAACTTGATGAGGAAAACAGCACAAATACTTTAGAAGCAGGACAATAGAAATAGTTCAGTACTTTCACAAAACTGTTTAATGGCATCAGTCATGTTCAATTTTCCTAAGCTTAAAACGTTGTCAAAATTTGATTTTTTAGAATTATTTGAAAATGACCGACAAGTTGTATAATTGTATCGATATTTGAGTGTTGAGGCATCGGTCACACTGTATAGAGCAGCGATGGCCCTTGGTGCCTTTCCGGGGCCGAAAACATTTCGCTATTCACATGTACACGACCCGAGCGCTTGCCGAAGCTGAGACTAAAAGAGCACAAAGCCGTCATTCGCTCGAAAGAGTTCGAAGCGATTAGGTCAAAGCAAATTCACGGAGCTTTATTTTCGCACACTAATACACTCTCACTTTTTGGACTCGCTCTCGCTGGCCATCGCTGGTATAGAGAATGGACGATGACGAAGCCGACAGTAGAACGCAGGAGAACATGGACGAAGACAGACTGACAGAGAGACAGAAAGAAAAATCCGTATCGACCATTCGTGAAGGGACCAACCCGTATATAATCTTTTTAAACATAAAACAGTTTTTAAATAGTGTGTAACCCCCTGGTAAAAAAATAAAGAGGATGTACTTAAATGGAGGACAGAAAACTTGACAAAGTTACCACAATTGAGTGGCCTTTCAGAAGGGCAAGTAAGCGTATTTGCACCTCCTGGGGGTAATTATTATGTTTTCGCTAAGATATTAGATGGACGCATAACCAAAGACCGACTTTTTTTTTCATATTTTCTTTAAAAAAAAAAGTTGGTTAAAGGGAGACGGACGTAAACACAAAAATTACTCAGAGAGCTAAAATGACAGCAAACAGCTGACTAAAATCTGAGTGAAATGTTGTCGACGCAGTAAAGTGTGCTTCTAAGTTAGATTTTCTTTGGTCGATTTGTTTGAGCTGGTTAAGGTTGTTTCGCGTCGCGGACTTCGTGGTTCCTCGCGTTGAGGGCTTTCGTGGTGAGTTCGAGAACTTGTAGCTGGGCTCAGGCTGGCATCAATTGCTTAACAAAAAGCAATTCGCTTGTGGTCGATCTGGTAGTCTGTATACAAAGGAAAATTGGCGAATTCAACAAACGTGCGATCGGGTACATGAAAGTGGAGGGCCGATTGTGTACCATGGTGAATGTTTAACCAATTATATACAGAGTTAGTTAAGGTTAGGTTAAATGGGCAGCTCGGCTGAGGCAGAAATCACTCGGAGGCCTTATGGCCTCCACCCATGGGTGGATGGGGTTTGACAGTCAGGTACTACGCCGAGGAGTCGACAAACGAGAGGTGCTGAAGAGGACCGTCAGACTACCCAGGTCTTTAAAGGATGGTTTTCCCCAGATGCTGGGTGCGTTGCAAAGAAGTTGGTAAATGTTTTCTATCTATTGGTCATGGTGGGGTACGCGCATTCTATCATAGTTCAAATCCTGTTCTTGCTAAAGTGTAGAAGTTGTGGAGTTCTTTTAGGTAAGTATCTGGGACAGTGTGTTGGGGAGATGTGACAGCCAGGGGCGAGGTCCCACTGTCGTTTCGCTCTAGTTCTGGATTTCCGTTGTACACCATGACAAAGGTGTTCTCCAGGGGTCTTTGTGTCGTAGTGCCTGGTAGGCCTGTATAGCCAGGCTCCCAGACGAGAGTGATGGAGTGTTGTTGGATTTGATTCAAGGCTGTCACCTTGCTGCGGACACGGTTGCTTTTTGTGGCGTTTGATGACAGAATAGAATTGACATGTTTCTTGGAGTTTCGTCCAAGGAGTAGATTAATTTAGTCGTAGATCTCTGCCTGGAAAACGCTTTACCAGTTCGGTAGACAGAGTGAGAGCGATGTAGCTAGATCTTCGAAGAAGATGCCAGCTTCTGTGCTCTCTTCCGTTTTCGAACCGTCTGTGTAGATGGTAAGCTCGTTCTCCCTGATGATAGTTTCTTGCTTCCCTTGGTCTCGCTTTCCGGGAGTCAGGTTCTAAAGTTGTCGTTCCATTTCTGAGCTGGTATACAGTAGTCTGACATCATTTAGATCATCCAAAGAATGACCTTTGACCCGGAAACTACAAACTTTTACAATTACCATTAGTTCTTTCCAAATTTTTGTACGAATAATTGGTAATTTAAAGTAATTGAAGTAATTTCCGATGTAATTTTTCATTACATGAAAGTAGTTATAAGAGTAATTGGAATGGTAATTTCGATTTCAATGAAATAATTTCCAAGTTCAAAAGTTCCATTGGCTAAATCCTTTCTAAGAAAGTACAAATCTGACAGTTACATTAGATCTTTTTTGATTTCCTCCATTTTTTTAACAAGTTTCAAGATTTACCATTAGTTGAAGAGTACAAATTTTTTATAGCTTATTAGGAAACGAACCCCCAGTTGTTAGCTATGGCCTTTCCCGCCGATTGCACAATTTTCATTCACATGTAAATTGCTTATGAAATTGCATATGCATGTCGTCTGCAATATAAAAATTTTTTCAATTAATTCATTTCAATTGAAGCGAATTGCACGACAGACGACATTCACTCTATTTAGTATGTAGATCTGATCTGCTGTGGCCCGGCCCTCCCACCTCTGCTTAGTTGGTTTTAATTGCGCTCAATCAAAAATTCTAATAAGATCGTGTGAAAGTGTGACCAAAACTGCAACTGCAGTCAAGCAACATGGAAAATGAAAATGTTATAACGCCTTTTGTGCCGCCGAAATGTTGAGCAATCTCCAAACAACAAACTGAATTACAAAAGATACAACAACACGACGAGCCCTGTGGACATCACGGAGCAATAAGAGAGCAGTCAGGGAAGGAGGGAGGCTGGTGGAGGTGCACTCATTATGCAAAAAAAAAAAAAAAAAACGGGCGGCTGGGAAACAAGTTGGATGGACAATTCCGAGAGGCGTCAGTCAGAGTAAATTACAAATAAATCAGGCGGTTTGTGATGGTAGAGTCAGTCGTCTCAATGCTTAAGCACAGTTACGCCCTAAGGAGGTCATGCCACAATACAGAGAAGAGAAGGCCACGATCTTGCAATGGGATGCGTTTTTTTTTTTTTCGAACGAGCATTTTGAGTAATTTTTGTATTTTTTTTTTTTTGTGGGTAAAAGTTGGCAGCCTGGACAAACGAGTTTGCCCTCTTTGCCGCGTGGGCGCAGTTTGGTTGGCTCGTGGCTAGTCATGACTCACAATCTGCTGCTGCTGCTGCTACTCACTTCTATCGATCTAACTGGTTTATCGCATTTTTTTTTTTTTGTAACAAAGTTCTCAGGCTCGGAAAATCGTAGTGCATTATCAGATTAGTTGTTTAAATAACAGAATTTGGTGGGAGTTCTCATTCAATTTTGGTTGATCTCAGAGCTTTAAAGGGGAAATCGATGTCACAGCGTTGCCACCCGATGCATAACGTATCATGCGATAGTTTATTGATGAGTACTGTATATGAGTGAGCAGGGCCGGCCAATTGGAGGCAGAAATTAGCTTGTTTTGGTGAGTAAGAGAGACTACAGTTGATTTACTTGCTTTTCTATGCTCACAGATACACACAATCATAAGTTCGGCTCGTGTCTGGGTGAAAAACACGAGTGACTTCGGCCACCGGTGGGCAGCCCTGTTCTAAAATGTTCGTGCGAATGGGGTTTGATTAGAGAGAGTAATTGCTTTTATACCAAAGAGTTTGGTACTACAATTTCCTGGGCACTAAAAAGTAAGCAAGTGTTTGTTGGACCCACACTTCGTTTACTTTATTTTCGTGTTCGAGTCGTGCATATGTAAGAAATTTCTGTTCGTGCACCTGTTGTACCGAAAAGTACCAACAATTCTAGTTGTTCCGCTCAAAACGAACTTTACTAAGATCACTGGAGCTTTTATGGATTTTCAGGTTCCCCATCTAGACTTTTCGAATTCTTTTAAACTGGGAAGATTCTTCCTCTCCGATTTCGGAGGTACCCAAACTTAAATTTTAATTTTCGATCGTATCAAATGCCTTTAGGGAGAAACATTTTTGCTTTTGCACTGAAAAAGGATATTTGATCCATTGAATAATTTCGGTATCCATTTGAACTAGATATATAAAATATTGTAAAGAAGGATATTAATATTCATTTAATGTTAGATTGATCTTAGATTTTCATCCAATGTATCTGAAAATCGTAGAAAGGATAAGGAACTATCCCAGGATTATTCTCTCTATCAGACAAAGCACAATGGTTCAGTTAAAGTTTGAGTTTCAGGCTTACCACTTTTTTGGTTGATCTTCTAACAAAATGCGAGAGTTGAAATTATTTTGGCACCCCCAAATAACTGATAGACTTGTTCTCGTTTAAGAATTTGATTAGATTATAAGAAATTGGGAATTCTTCTTGTTTCCGAATACTTTCTAAATATTTTCCACTACGAAGTAGCGAATTGAGAACTCTGTGAACGTATGTGTCTCGGTTCCTCTACTCTCCTGAGTTTAGCCAATTTGAGTATCTCATACTGCGTTTGGGGAGTTAATTTTTAAACTCCAGTTAAGTCCCTATAGATTTAGCGATAAAATCTTTGATAGGCAAAACAAATTTTAACTTTGTTTATTGTTGAAGCAAAATTATAAAGAATAAACTAAATTTGTATCTTCCCGCAATGGAAAAGGAAGTTTGAAATCACAATCAAAACAATGTTTAAAAAACTATTTAAACGATGGATTTACATCTAACACAATCACAAAAATTAGCCATCATAATTGCACATCACATGTGTTCACCAAAACAATCAAAAACATCAATTATTTGTCATCGATTTGTGCTGGTGAACAAGGCCATTCTTACAGGATCTAAGGATCGAGTTGAAACTTAATCGACTTAAAATTCACAAAATTGCAAGTATTTTTGTTTGAGCGCGCTTTTTGATTCGGAACTAGGGTTGTCGATATTTCTCAAAATATCAATATCGATAAACCCAAAAATCAAATCCTTCTAAATCGATATTTGATATATCGGGTCCAAAAAAACATCGATATATTGTTATTTTCTAAATCTTAAGAAAACTTAAAAGTTTCTAAAAAACGTCCTCAGTGCCAAAACGACCATTTCTAGTGACCGTTATATCTTATCTTTCTAATGGGATAACATTAAGATTTAAATTAGATTATAGTTTTGGGGTTTCGATTTGTATAGGAAGAAAAATCAAAAGTAGGGCAAAAACAAAATCTACGGAAAATTCAACGAAAATGTCACCAAAAACCCATTGGTCTATAATAAATTCCTTGCCCGCGCAAATCGACCTCAAACAATAAAGACATTTAAGGATTTTGTCTTTTCCAACAGGACTGAAACCCTATTTTTATTTATTCTACTTAGAAATCGCACTTCTACAAAGAAATAACGTATAAGAGAAGAAAATCTATGGCGAAATATCGTACCTGGATCAAGTTTAATGAAGGAATTCGTTTTAGACCTTTGGTTTCGGGGCGAAATTTTCCGAAGATTTCGTTTTTATACCATGTACCCATTGAAAGGGGATCATGAAATGTATGTAACATGGAGAAGGACCGACCCTATAAAGGATAGCCAAGAGCCGAGTCGATTTAGCCATGTCCGTCCGTCTGTCTGTATGAACGTGCCGATCTCAGAGTCTAGACAGAGATAGAGACACAAATTTTTGTGCTTAGGTGTATGCCGTACCCAGATCAAGTTTCCCCTTTAACCGCAAAAAACTGTCAGAGCCACCATTTTAAAGTACCAACCTCGTGGCTTAATTAATATTATCTCAGGCCTTATATCTACCTATTCTGAAAGTGCAATAAGATCCGAGCAAAAACACCAAAGTTATGCACGAAACAATTTTGCTTGTGAGAGAGAGGGGAAGAGAGCTGTGCCTTTTTTAGAGTCAGTGTGCACGCGCGCGTTAGCGTTTGTGTATTTGTGTAAGTCGGGCCACTCGACTGCAACGCTCTTATACAATTTGCGCAGAACAAAGTCGACAATCTTGTTATGACAATTTGCTCCTGCAATTACCACTGTAAGTTTTTCCGATATATAGTTTATAAAAATATAGATAATCGCCTATATCGTCCAATAAAAATATCGATATATTGATAAAACATTGACAACCTACTCGGAACTAGTCTGTAAACTGAAGCGAAACGGTTTTCTTTGTGGTTTTAGTTTTGGTACAACATTTTTGAAAGTACGTTCGGTTACGGTTTAGAACCAGTTTGAATGCCTGATCTAGATTAGTCCAACACGCACGCACTGCACCTGTTGCGTCGTCTGCGTGTGCGCCCTTTTGGCGCTGTGCTCCAAATTGGCTGAGTCTTTGTTGTTGTAACTCACTTTGAAGCGAGGCAATTGCGATGCAATATTTTTGAGTGACGCCAGTTGTTGAGAAATAAATTTTAGATTAATGGGAGCAAGGGCTTGCCTATAGCTGATCTAGATAATGCCTTTGTTAATGATTTAGCTTGGTTGGTAAAATGGTTTTGGGGAGGATCACAGATAATTCTCCACCAAATTGAGCCTGGCATTGAGATGGTTATCTCAAGCAATAAATTTAACCACAGTTTAACTAACCTGAAGTTTTAAGGAATTGAGCCTAAATTGCCCAACGACTTATTTTATATGGTAAGTGATCCCAAATTCCATTTTACTTTTGTGTTCTTAAAATCTCAGCAATAATAGTAAATAACCTTACAAGCATAAGCCATACAATTCTAGACAATAAGCTGACCTTTTTGTAACTTTACAGGCCTATACTTGGTTACAAAAACCGTAAGGGGTCTATAGTAACTCAGCTGTTGGTAAAGATATTTGCCTGAAATTCAATATATAAGCTTACTACAACTGCTAGAGCAATTATATATAGAAAGTTTAAGATTTTTCTTTATTTTTAAAAATATTTTTTTTCAAGTTCTTCAACTTACCTCTGGGACATTTGCAGTCATAGGTCAAACCATTGGCGCGACAAGTGCCACCATTTTGACATGGAGATGGTAGACATGGCTTGTATTTGGTATCACAATCCTTGCCCGTATAACCAGCTGGGCACATGCATCTGTAAATGTAAAGTAATTTTAACAATTTGCTTCCGAAAAATAAATGCTTAAACAGCAATCTCCCCCTCTCTCTCTTTCTCTCTCGCGCGCAGTGGTACTTTGTACAATTGTTTATTATAGGAGAGGAGCCCCAACCAGACAACCGGTTCTGGGGTTTGGGTACATAAAAAAAGGTTGTTTCTTTGCTTCTCTCTCTCTCTCTCTCTCTTTTCTCTGCCTTTTTGTTATGTTTATAAAACTTAATTTGTTTCTGCACCACCTCAAGTAAACTGCAATAGTTCTTGAGAAAAAAAAGAAGAAAAAAATAAACAATATACAATGTTTCCACAAACTGGTTTTATGTGGTGGAGCACCTTATAAAGTCTAATTAAGACCATTAAGAGAGCATTTAATTAAATTAAACAATTAAAAGCAAAAACTCTTCCAAATAGGCAACGGCGGCATACCTCAGACAAACTCTTTAGGGACCCACAAACTGGGCATTGAACTGGACCCACCTACCTACTTCCCCTCCACCTTTAAGCCAAGTAAATTACAGCATTGGAAATTGCTTTGAAATTCAAAATTGATTTTTGATTGACATGTGAAACTCAGCAGGCCAATAGCCCAAAGGCAAAAACGTTGGAGATGATGTTGATGAGGCGAGGATTAGGCATTTTGATTAGGAGGGAAAGTGAAATTTAAGTAAAATTTATGAAGAATCCTATTTTAAATACTCTAAAATCAGTACACAATACTCAAGAAAACAATGAATCCATTTTGGTTTGAATCTTATTTATGAGTACATTTAGGCACTCATTTACCCCTTGAATATGTTATTCTATTCACATCACACACACATGTTTCCATTCATAAATTAACCCCCACCTGACAGCTCCAAAGATTTGATTTGATTTCAAAGAATGACTAACTTTTTAAGCTTCTTCTAAATGAACGTTTTATTTACACATAAACACAATAAAAATCACAAATCGTATGTGAAATTTATGCAAAACTCTTAACCAGTGGCAAAACATTATACATTCTATGCAAATTTTTCTTATTTATTTTTAGGGGGCGTGGCCCTTATTTTTAATTGCAATTTATGAGGCATCGGCATCGGCATTGGGTGTCTAAAGTGCAAGTTTAATAACAATTTCTTCTGTATATGCTAATTGGACCAATGGAAACACATGTTCACATCGCACTTTTCAGCTCAAATGGGTTTCAGATCACCAAATTAAAAATGCAAATGATGCCAAAACGAAATAATTTAATTTACGCGCCGCCGGAAATTTGTGATCTTTTGTCTGATTTATTTCAATGGGTTTTGTATATTTTAATTAGAGTGGAAATGTTGGCCAATTGCCAATTTGTTGTTAACCATAAACTATGCAAACGACGATCGACAAAATAAAAAAAAATTTTGAATGCGATTTTATAAATTATTAGTTTTAAATTGTCATTAATTTTAGGCAAAGCCAAACGCAAAAGGCAGCTTTAGATAAATATGCTAATGCCCAGGCGGCGGCAGTGATTTGTTAGCCGATCGATCCAGAGAGACGACAGAGCGGATGTGTCTGATCTTTTGTTGTTAAACAAACAAAGCAATTTGCACTTGTCAAACTGTTATAAATGGGTTGGACATTGTCCACATTTGTGGCATTATTTGGGTGATAATGTTGAGGGGTAAAGAGTAAAGTGGGGCTTGGGTAAAGTAAACAAGTTTTTAAAGGATCAGCAGATTTCCAGAATTTTAAGCAGGGAATATATGTAGCTGTTTTCATCTAAAAAGGACTGTTTTTTCCTAATTGTTTATATTATTCAGTTTGTAAGAACTTTTGTCTACAAAGACTGCTGAAGATTGAATCGGGAGATTCATGAAATAGCTATACAGTCGATTAACCTCCTTTGTGGTGTGTGTTTGTTATGAACAAACATAACTCACTGAGTCTGCTAAAAGTTTTATGATTGATTTCACACAATTCACAATTTTCCTAACATTTTTCGGAGTTGAAAATACTTTTTAAATTTGTCAGTTCAAATGAAAGAACTTCTTAAGAGTTTGCGGACTTTTTACAATTTTCTTCGGACTTGTTAAAGCTTGTCTGAAATAGTTCTGATTATTAAGATCATTTAAAATGTAAAATGTTAGAGAAAGTTTAAAAACTAATAAAGAGTCTGGGGACTTTTTATGAGTTTGAAGTTGTTCAAATTTGTCTGAAAGAGATTTGGAAAGGAAAAAGTTGTTAAGCCTTTTTTTCCGTTTAACTATTAGGCCCACCGCACACAGCAGCGGGCGGAGTCATATCGCTTTGGAAAATCAAACGCACAGAGCCATTGCGAGCCCGCACCAACACTTACTGAGCGGACTTTTGTATGACAAATTTGTTCCCTAGCTCTGTCAGCTCGAGTTCTGTGTGCTAGGGGCCTTAGATGTCAGAATTAGCTAAATTTCTTAAGAATTTCGGAACTGTAACAATGTGTTTGAAGTTTCCTCAATTAGTGGGATTTAGTTTACGTTGTCAGAACAAGTTTGAGGTCTTAGTAAGAGTTTTCAAACTCGTTACAATATATTCGTTTAAATTTCGGAGTTGTTGATATTTTTCAGAGGAAGTTAAAGAGTTTTCGGGCTTAGAAAATGGTTTAGATTGTTGAATTTTGTAAATAATTTTTTCGGAATCAAGTTCAATATGTCAAAGCAGATAAAAGAAGTTCTAATGAGTTTTCGAACTTGTTAGAAAATGTTTCGAATATTTTTCGAAATTATCTTAATTTTTCAAAGCAAATTTAAGGATTAATTAGAAGCTTTTGGACTTGTTACAAACTATTCGAGCTGCTGAAGTTTGTCTAAAATAGTTTTTGGGCCATAACTTATGATAATCTTTTTCGGAGTTATTGAAATTTTGTAGAAAATACATACTAGTTTAACAAGTCAGAGCAAATTTAAGGATTTAATAAGACTCTTCGGAGTTAGTGAGTTCTTGGGCTGTAAATATTTGTCTATGGTCAGAAATTATTAAGAGAGAATCTTTTTCGGAGTTGTTGAAACTTGTTCAGAGCTAATTTATGTACTTCTTTAAAGATTTCTGAATAAATTTCGGAGTGTAGATCATATGGTCAGTTAAGATTTAGGAACTAATGAAGACAGAATACATTTCGGAGTAGTGGAAACTTGTTTAAAATACTTATTCAATTAGTCAGAGTAAAATTTAAGCACTTTTTAAGAGTTTTCGAACTCGTTTAAAGTTTTCTGAACAAATTTCGCAATAAAGATCAAAATTTATGAACTTATGAAGACAGAATATATTTTCGGAGTTGTGGAAACTTGTTTAAAATACATGCTTAGTTAAATTTAAGGACTTCTTTAGAGTTTTCAACTCGTTTAAAGTTTTCTAAATAAATTTCGGAATGAGACGGCGAATTTAGAACTATGTAGATATGTGTTTTTGTGTTGATTAAGAGTCGAGTTTTCTAATGGAGTGGGTCTGGACTATTTCGATTGTGGAAACTGTTTGAAATACTGTCTAGCGTTTTAGTACTATAGGTTTCTAAGTTTAATAATTTCGGAATGTAGATCAAGTGGTCAGTTAAGATTTTAGGAACTTATGAGTACAGAATACTATTTCGGAATTGTGGAAACTTGTTTGAAATACTTGTTCAATTAGTCAGAGCATATTTAAGTACTATTTAAGAGTTTTCGAATTCGTTTAAAGTTTTCTAAATAAATTTCGGAATGTAGATCAAGTGGTCAGTTAAGATTTTGGAACTTATGAGTACAGAATACTATTTCGGAATTGTGGAAACTTGTTTGAAATACTTGTTCAAATAGTCAGAGCTAATTTAAGGACTTCTTAAGAGTTTTCGGACTTGTAAAAAATTTTCGCCATCATTTTTGCACTTGTTAAAGTCTGTTTGAAAAGTTTTGGAAGCTAGTTTCGTATGTAAATGTAACATTGGCTACACAGCCCCAAAGGGGCCAAGCCAAGCTTCTCTCTAGTTTCGTAATTCAGAACAAATTTAAGGAATTTTCGGAGTTGATGAACTTTGTGTGAAATAGTATTTCTGATGTAGAATAATTGGGTAAAGCTAATTTAAAAACTTGTCATAAGTGTTCGAGCTTGTTTCAATGTTTCCGAATAACTTTTTCCACATAATCTTCGGAGTTGTTAAAAAATATGACAAACCTTGGTTACATTTATAAAATACTGAATATTTTGTTGACTTGCTCTACCTTTTCCAAAGCAATTTTTGTTCTTAGTTTCAATATTCTAAAACACAATTCCCCTCCTCTTCAGAGCAACTCTTAAATTAAGTACATTTCCACTTACTTATAAGAGCCATGCGTGTTCACACAAGTGCCACCATATTGACAGGGATTCGATTCACATTCCTCCACATCTTCGGAGCAAGTATGTCCCATAAATCCAGGCGGACAATTGCAACTGAAGCTACTGCCACCGGCCAAAGCGGAACATGTGCCACCATTGCGACAGGGTGAACTGGCGCACAGATTCTGGGTCTCGCAATGTTCGCCTAGAATGAAAACCCAAATTAGTATACAGATGATTCAACTTTTACGTTCACAACTTACCCGTATAGCCATTGGCACAGGCACAGCTATATTCCTTCAATGTTTTCAGCTGGCAGGTGCCACCATTGTGGCAACGCGCCCGATCACAGGCATTGGGCACGGCTATCTCGCATAGCGATTCACCAAAACCGAGTGGACACTGGCACGAGATTCCTGGCCGGCCATTGCGAAAGGCCACCTGACAGGTGCCGCCATTCTGGCAGCGTCCATGGCCCGTCAGGCAGGGATTACGGTGCTCGCAGTAGTCGCCAACGTAACGTGTATCGCAACTGCAAAATAGAAATGGGCAAGGAGATGGACGATGATTAGCCAAATGAGATACGAGATTAGGAGATTGTGCGCTGTCAATTCACACTTTAAAGTATATCTAGTTTATGGACAACTCTGGAGACAGGCAGGGTGCCGAGACGCAGATCTACTTTGGCCGATAAGTAAAGTGTTTCAAAGCTGACAAAGTAGCCTCCGTTTCCGTTTGACAACCCAAACGACGGGTTGACTTTCACAAAGAGCCAACCAGAAGCCGCCAAACACTCAGTGGCTTGAGGGATCATCCTCATCCTCAATTGATAAGCTAATCACAAAAGCATACAAAATTTCCAAACTATTTTCCCTTTCAGGTTGCGGATGCAATTTGGGCCAACTTCCAATATCAATTTTCCATATATTACACAAAAAGACGTTCCGGCTGCATTCCCATTACAGAAAATCCATTAAAAAGCAATATTGAGTAAACAATTTGCAGGATGACTTCAACTCAATCGACGACAACTTGCTCATTGTTGTTGTTTTATTTTTTTCCCTTGAGAAAACAATTTTTATGTACGGTAATTTGTGCGCGATCTTGATTGCATATTAAATTTTTCAAGAGAGTTGCCGCCGCCTCCTCCTTCCAGCTTCCAGGCCAAGAGCAATGAGAAAATTACACGCATAGCAACAACAACTACAACAACAACAACAACAACAACAGCAGCAGCAGGCAATGAATAATCATTAAGCTGCTTCTGCTGACCAAACTACAAAGATGCTGCTGGACCGCTTTTTTCCTATTTTCCAACTTCCCGTTACAAGTGTGTGAAAATGCTTTAGATTTAACATTAATTTGTAGCAGAGCGCAAGCGAGAGAGAGACCCAACCTAACTGCGTGCATTTAACTCGATTGTCGATCCTAATCGAAAGACTGGCGATATTTTTGGGCCGATAAGACTAGAGACTTTTGCTGGACTTCATTCAAATGAGGTGTCAGGCTTTTTGCCACTAGCAGCAACAAAGTTGGAAAAATTTAATAAAATATAAATTATACACAGACCAAGTTGAGTTGAGAGTTTGAGCCGAGTCGAGTTGGCCAGTTGGCTGGCTGGCTGGCTGGCTTGGTTGGTTGGTTGGTTGGTCGGTAACTTGTTTCGTGTGGTTGGAAAAACGTGACTCGCATTGGCAAATAAACCAAGGCAGCCAGCCCCATGGACCTGGACCAGGGTGTGTTTGGTTAGAGCTGGCCCGGGCCAGTCAGTTAGCATGAATCACTCTGCACTCACGAGAAAAAAAAAACTGAATTTATTCAATACTTTTTTAGAATCATTCAAAAATCTTAGTTTTCAACAAAGAATCATTCATATTTCAAAGAGTTTCTATAACCAAATAAATCAGTTCGACAGAAATTCAAATTTCGATACCTTCATTCTAGAGATATAGAAATTATGATTTGTATAATTGTTTTTCCATCAAATGTTACATTTGCGCTTTGGCGAATAAAATACAATTTAGAATAAAACCGAAACCGGTTTAAAATCGCAAAAGTTTTGCGAAAGTGAAAATGGGATTCCAATAAATTACTTTGAGAATCGTTTAGTTAAGTTGTTTGGAATAAATTCGTTTCGATATTAATTCGATAAACGATAGGTCAACTTAAAAGAGAAGTCCAAACTTCATAGTTATTTGAAAATTTTATAATCGAGAAATGTCAAAATTTATATAATTTTTACTCAAGAAACATGGAAAAATCACTTTAAATTTTAATAAAACTTTCCAATTTTGATAAGTTGATACAAGAAATATCTTCGATAAGTCGATAAATTCGAAAAAAACATGCTCTGAGAATTATGCTAATTTCGAGAAGCTACTGTGAGAATGTTTAAATTTTAGTAGATTTTGAATTAATGCAAACATATCGATATGCTAAATGCAGCAACAATCATCATAAAACTTCATAAGGTACACAGAGGGAAAAAACCGACAACATTGGACTCAAAATAAGCACAAAAGTTACTAAAAACAATGCATGAACGGGTTTTCTCAAGTATAGTGCAATGTTCTCACTTCAAGAACAATTTTTTTTTTGAGAACGAAAAAGCTCTACTTGATTTGATATTGTTACATTTTTGAGAACATGATTGGAGTTAATATTGTTCCGTTTTAAAAAACATTTTAAACTCGACTGGAAAACAAATTTGATTGAACTTGGACCAGGTGTGGGCGGATCCCTCACATTTGGGTGGAGAATAGAGGACGGGGACATACCTCTTTTGATTAAAAGAGAAGGGAGGCAAAACTCCTGGATATGCGCGCTGCTTCTTCTCCCTCCACCCATCTATTCCATAGGAATCAGAAACATCTCTTCAACGACTCACTCCACCTGACTCGTTTCATTTAAGTTTTTCAGAAAAACTTAGAAAAATTTGTGCGGGCTTGATGACAGGGAATTGAACCTGGTACCTTATGCAATTATGAGATGACGCGCCAGCACATTCAGCCGTTGTACACTTTTGCACATTCATATCTAGAGAACTACTTATGCTTGGTTGGAATGACAAGAGATAAGAGAGCCAACTCGCTCTCACTCTCTCTCTCTCTTGTATATCTCTCGGTTGAAAACCGGTTTTGTTATTGTTTAAAGCAAATATTATCCGATTGAGAACAACTTTAGGAACATTTGTTCTAAAGAATTTTGACACCTTGTTGTTCTTATTTTAAGTTAAAGGCAACTATTTTATTGAACAGGTTTTTTCCCTCTTTGTATAAAATTACTCTAAGCAATGTTCCAATTTGAAGAAGTTACTTTAAAAATAGTTTTCAATAAGTTTTCGAGGGAAAAACAAATTCCGATTAATCTGTTTTAGAGACATTAAAATTTAGAAAAGTTTTTTTAAAAAACATGTAAATTTGGATAAGTGTTATCGAGAAATGTGGAATTTTGTATAATAACTTACGAAAAACACAATATTTCGACAGGTTTTTTTAAGAATCATGAAAATTGAATTAAATCACTTAAAAAAAATCCAAATTATGTAAAATATTTTAAAGAAACACATGTTTTAAATAAAAAAAAAGATAGTTCAATTCGAGAAAAGAGCAAAATTTGGTCTAATCCCTTTTCATTTTTTTTAACGGCCGAATATTCATAATGATCTAGGGAAATACGATATATCGTGACTTTTTTTTAAAAACTTGTCATTATTCCTTTAGAAAAGCATAAATTGGAAAACATCTCCTTTTCGACAAATTAATTCAAGCAATATGTAAATTTTTTCAGCTAATGCGACAAACGTTGAAATTTTGTCTAGTCAATTTGGGAAACCTCCGTTTGGAATTCGTAATTTTGAGATACATTTAAATTATCGATAAATAATATAGAAAAACGGGTTGAGAGGCTTGGCTGCCCCGTGGAGGAGCTCTATAGCAATTTAAATTTTTACATATAAAGGAAACTTTCCATGATTCCTATAAAAATATATTCAAATTTTTGTAAGTTTCATTGAAACACATTTCCAATTTGAGAAATTAATTCGAGAAATGCCCATTAAAATTTCGTCTAGTCTATTTGAGAAACCTCCGCATTTTAATTCGTTGTTATGAGAATCATTTCGGATTTCGATAGACTTTCGATAAACGATATATTTCCTACACTGAGAAAAAAAGGATAGTGTTTGATGATCCTCAGGATATTTTCGGTTTCCATTTGGACTGGATAGCTAACTATCCTTTTTGGGAGCCATTGGGTATTCAAATTTAAATTTAAAATTACATCTGAAAAAAATATTTCATTGATCTTAATTCTTCATCTAAAGGAGCTGAAAAATGTGAAAAGGATATTTAAAAAATATATCGTAGAACTTTTTTAGGCAGGCTCTAGGTCATTAAGTTATGGATATTGTCCACAACTTTTCTAAAACAAGACACGCACAACACAACAAAGGAGGCTGGTTGACAGTATAACGCTATTTCATGAATACCAATTCAATCTTCAGCTGTCTGCGCCTGTCCTCAGTGTGTTGGCAGAAGTTGCTTCATGAAAAAATTGCTATGAACGCTTGGGAATCTCAAAGGCAGGCTTTGTAGCAAAATCCGACATCAGCAGCAAACGCCAAAAACACTAAGACTTTGATGTGTTGTGCATCCCGTTTTAATCGGCCCTTCTGTTGTTAGTGGGGGAAATTCTTTCTCCGCAGCCAACACAGGCGACAATTGTTTGAATTGCCCAAAGCAATCAAACGGGGTTTTTGTTGTTTTTTTAAATGAAACTATTTTAGGTTTAGTTTCTAATCACTTTGTAAAAAATATATCTTAACATGAATATTTCGAATAACCATTCTACGGGGCTCTTTTTTTCTATGCACAGAGAGAGAAAAAACATTTCCATTTCGAAAATAAACTTTGGCAACATTTTATATTTTAACATTTTACAATAACTGTCGGTTAGTTCGGGAAACCCCTAAATTTTGATAACGTAACTCGATGAACTTGCATATTTTGAAATCATTTCTTTTAGTAATTCCCAATTTCGATCGATTCTGTTTGGATTCAATGAAATTTTCACGAGTAAGACCAAATAATGATTGATCAAAAATGAAAAATATATAAATTCGAGACACAACTCTATTACGATAAGTTAAATTGAGGACTATCATCCATGATTCCATTTTCGCAACAATTTGGCAATTTTGATTCCAAATTTGGTTTAAAAACCGGTTTTGCATTCGCTCCTCATTTTGATTCGTATTTCGATACCGATAGATTTTTGATAACCGAGAAATTTGAAACAACATTTAAGGCCGATTTCTTATCTTTTACATAGAGCAATATGTTACATAAATTTACAAGTAGCAGAGTAAATAGGTCCCTAGTAAAGTTAATTCCGGATACATTACAATTTTGATAATTAACTTTTAGAAACAACGCAAAAGCTTCTTTAATGCTTATAGAGAGTAAAAACTCCATTATAAGACCTGGTATAAGAGTTATAATGGGCGCATTCAGCAGAACCACTTGATAACTAATCGAAGATACATCATTTGGTACATAGAAAGCTTCCACAAAGTTTGTTAAAGTAAGTAAATATAGGAATTTTTATAAGATTAATAAGTAATCTAAGAAGTGTCCATGATCACTGATTTGGTAAAAAATAAATCATATTTAAGGATCAGCAATCAGTGCAAGGTAAGTACAAGTTTATATTCTGTGCATATTCTTTCCATTACTTTCTCAATTTGTGGTTGGCAATCGAAACAGCAAAATGTTATAAAAAGTTATAAAATTGTTTATGATTCTCACGGAATGGATCAATGGCTGAACCGCAGCTTTTGTATCAAATGTTTATGGACTAAAGACAAGGGGGGGAGGGTAAAATTTGCAAAATGATTTAATGTCGTTGCTCGATGATCATTCATCGATGTCTATGTCTATGGCTTCCTAGGAGCATTCACTACGCAGCAGCAGCAGCAGCAGCTGTAGCCGCCTTAGTTAGCTCCTGGGTATCTAATTTCTACAGAGTATAGCAATTCACACGATGCAGCTGGCAACAGAAACGGCGACTGAGGGAGCTCTCACACACACACACACACACAGTATCAAGATCGATGTCGTCGTCCACGAAAACAAAAATGCTTATCGCAGCACAAACATCATCCACACAAACACACACACACACAAAACACCGAGAGAAGGAGAAACAGAACGTACAACTAAGTTGCAATTAAAGGCTCCTCGAGACTCTGTGTTGACAAAAGGCGCCCAATTAAAGCATAATTTAGGTTTATTTGATCGATAAAGATCTTTAATGATTTTTTTTTGTGGTACAAACTGTACTTTTTGGTGTTTTGGTTAAGCAACACAAATATGAACCAGACAAGTGCGTTTTGAGTGAAGCGACATTTTGCATAATCTTTTAATGGAGATCAATGAGGTTCATTGATTAGGAAACAAATTCACAATGTTGCTGCTGCTCTAATTAGCTGAACGTGCAAGGAGATGGTTCACCTCTGGCTTAATGGAGATAAAGATTTTATATAGAAATGTCAGGGGTTGGCAGTAAAAAGTTTTATGAATTTTTTATTTAAAGGGAAATTCATTAAACTTATCTAGGCACTACAAAAACACCCAATTAGCAAAAATATATGCATGAAATGAAAGATTGTGAATACAAGGAGGATCTTTTACAATGTTGCTTATCGATTTAAACTTCGTTTCCAAGCAAATTTAATAAAAAATTAATGTCTTATATTTAACCTCGAAATTGATCGTTCTAAGCGTTCCAAGGATCAGGATTTATACAAATTTCTATAATTTGATGAAAAAATATGGTTTTGGAATATATATTTTTTCATATATTGGTTTCATTTAGTCATGTTCCTAAATTCACTTTTTGGACCAAATTCGGAATTTCAAATTCGGAATTTGTGTGCTTCAGGGATAACATTTTTAGAATTTCAGTTCTTCGGGGAAGTCTTGAGCTGATATCTATCTTTTGATTCTAGTTCTAAGATTTGTAGCAATTCCAGTGCATTTTGTTTTGAGTCTTGAACTTCCATTCATTCCATAGATCAAAATTCATAAGAAAAACAATTTATTTTATTTGATGGAGAAAATTATAATTTTTGTGAAAATCAGAGATTTTGGTAGATTTTGTGAGTCAGCAGTGAAAAGTTTAGTCAATGTTTGAACTCATAAGCTTTAAAAGCTCCATCTGCAGCGACCGAGCAAAAGGTTGAAGAGCTTTTAAAAAGCTCTCTGCTGATATGGCGGACCCCTGAATAAACAAAATATCGACCCAAAACCCTTACGATTGCATACCTTCTCCAACTTTTGGTTAAATTTTCCGTTAGGCATATATAAAATTCTCAATTAAACTTAACTAATCTCATAAATGTCAACAATTTTGTTTTGTTTCTTCTGTTGACGCAAGAATGTGAAAGACTGATACAGCGTTTTACTCTTCTACTCTTCTCACATTACCACAAAATACGGTAGTGCCTGTTATTCACGTGAAAAGTTTTATGTTCTGTCGATGGGCAGGTGCAGCACACACACACACACTAAAGCAATGTGCCATTTTCAGTGTCTCACTCTCTTGCTCTCTATGGCTTGTTTGTTATTTGTTTAGGTGAGACCCAAGGGAACATACTCAACAAATGCGTGACCCCGCGGCTCAGTAACAAATTTTACACCAAATTTCTTTCCGCTTTTTCCAGCCCATCCATCCATCCATCCATCCACATACCACACCATAATTTTCAGCTGGTGCTCGGTTTTTGTGTTTTGTTTGATTTGCCTTTGTCTGGTTTTGGTTTGGTCTAGTAGTTCGTCTCAGGTCGCAGGTAGGTAAAAAAAAAAACATACATATTTTATGCGTCTGCGTATTTATTTCAGTGAAGACTCTCTTGACAGTTTTTACAGGTAGGCCGGGTAGACGATGATATGTACGTGTGTACTTGTACAATATTTACTAGCCACAAGCAACATTGTTGTGCAACATTTGGAGATATTTTTTGATGTTGAAGTTTCCTATGAGTCCATTAATATTCTTAAAGTACAATAGTCTTAGCTAGCTTAATTGACAATTAAGCTGAAAATGTAATTTAATTCAAACAAATTCTGCGACTCAACAGAAAAGTGTTAGTTGTTGTAAGATTTTGATTTACCCCGCTGATTTGGAGCTATGGCAGGTGTTTGTATAATTCTTCTGATAGATAAGTAAGTTCATAATAAATGTGTCCTAAAATAGTTGGTGAGCTTAAGCTCAGTATAAACTTTAAATAAATTGAATTACATCTCCTGCTTTTTGTACTAGGGATGGCTTGCAAAACGCTTACAGTTATTTCCTTAGAAGATAATTTTTTCAATATTATTTTTAATGGATTGTTTGATGAAGATCTACAATTTCTTCTTAGTTTTTGGCAGTCCAACTTCCGCCCAACTGATCGAAGAATGGTAGACGCTTACGTTTCCAGATAACTGAAGTTAAATACATAGTACATTACATTTTAAAAGCAGTAAGAGAATCTATATTTATAAAAGAGTTCAACCTGACTGATTGACTGACTGGTGACCGTCGCACAGCCTAAACCATAAAAGATAGAAAGATGAGATTTTCACAGTAGTTTTATCTTATGCTGAAAGTGAGTACTAAGAACGGATTTTGGAAAATTCTGTCGGGAAATGTGAAGTAGGGAAGTAGGTGGGAAGTGGGGTTGGACGTGGAAGGTATGTGGGTGGGAAGTGAGTGGGAACTGGGGGGAAGTGGGTGGGTGGTAATTGGGTATGGAGTGGGAGGGATAGGGGTGGGATGTAAGCGGGAAGTGGGTGAGATGTGGGTGGGATGTGGGCGGGAAGTGGGAGGATGTTGAAGGTATGTGGAAGAGAATTGGGCGGGATGTGGGTGGGAACTGGGGGGAAGTGGGTGGGTGGTAATTGGGTGTAGAGTGGATGGGAAGTGGATGGGATGTGGGCGGGAAGTGGGAGGGATGTGGGTGCGAAACGGGTGGAAGTTGTGTAAGAAGTGGATGGGGAGTGAAGAACGCAGCAGCAAAGTCGTAACGATGAAAAAGCAAAGTATTGACTTCAAACTGATTCGGAAATTGGTTCTATACTGTTAAAGGCGCAGCGAAGCGCGACGGGCTTTTGCTAGTCCTCAAATAAAAATCAAACAAAAGAAAATAAACAAATGATTGAGAAATCTAAAAATTTCTTTTTAATTCACTTTTTCAACTGTGAATAAAAAGTCAAGCTTAAAAACATAAAAATACTTAAAAAACCTCGACATAAAACGCAGACTGTTTTCGAATTTCTGGGTTCAATACGTCTAAAAAGCGGTCTGTGTCAAGTTCTTGAACAAATCAGCTCTTTTCTTAATTCCACTTCGGTTTTCGTATAAACGTTTAAATTGGGCATTTTAAATTTACAAATTTATATGGAAGGTGGCAATCTGTGGTTACTCGACCAAGGCTTCAGCTTTCATTGAGCTGTAGGTTTCAACTGACGGATCTAGTAACCGAAGATATAAGTATCACCTTCCATATAACCTTAATTAACACAGAGTTTAACGTAGGAACGTTTTTACAAAAATCGAAGTGGAATTGAGAACGGGACTGATTGTTCCATATTGATGTCTCTTAAGATTTCAAGTCATTTCTCAAAGAAAATATGTGAAATACTTGGTCTAAGCCAATAAAAGAGTGCATCTAATATGTTACATGCATTGAATATAATACTTAAATGACTGAAAGACTTCATAGGCTTGATATTGTGGTTCTATATTGTGCAGAGTATAAAAAATTTTTGTATTTAAGCAAACAATTTGAATATATTTCTTTACGTAAGCAAAAGTTTTTGCTTCATGAATCTTTTATATCGTTTCAAGAATAATACATATTCGGGGGTGTCACAGAAATCTCTAGAGACTTAAGAGTAAATATCCATGTTGAGGTATTTTTGTACCTCGGTTTTAGCTAATTTAGAGCAAGAAATCGCTCGAAAAAAATTATTTCCTTCGGTGTCCAACCCCAGAACTTCAAGAGATTTCATTTTCTTATTTGAAAATCTAGTTAGAACAGAAACTGTTCCAATTAAAGTTCCATCGCTAAAAACAGGGCTGCATCTCTCTCAAAAAAAATTTCCCTAATTTTAGATATGGGTTAATTTGATGTTCAACTGAAATTTTTTGATTGTAATAAATGTTTTATGATGCATTTTTAAATTATAGTTCAAATTTAATTCATATTCTTCATAAATAAAATTTAAATATTTGTTGGCGCCAAACATGAGGTATAACTTGCCAGCCCTTAATGCGCTGGCTGCCAACCAGATGGAGCCACAATCGCTAAACGGCGCCACTGATGTGGTTGGTTTAGATAAACATGAAAGACTTTGGTTGTTTTTCCTAATAATTATTGAAACGCAAATTTCAATGTTTAAACTAATTAAATAATTTATTTATTTAATGCAACCTCTTCAGAAAAATAATTTTGTTTACAGTTCCAAAATAAGTTTCGCTTGTCAAAATTGTTTGGGTGGTCAATTTTGCTAAATCTCCTAACAAAACACGAGAGATTTGAAACCAACCGAAAGAGATTTCTGTGACACCAAGAATTGGTTTTGGGTTGGAATTTGATTGGAAGAGATTTCTGTAACACCTCCGATAATATTTCAATGCTGTAAATTTGTTATACCGTTATAATTTTTGGGGAAATTCAGAAGAAGAAACCTAAATTTTTACAATTATTTTTCGTTAACTAAAGAATTACGTTATCAAAATTGAATGAGGAATGGGTAATGAGTAATGGTTAATAGGTAATAAGTAATGAGTAATAAGTAATGGGTACTGGGTAATGGGTAATGTAATACCTTTTGCCGTTATGATTTTTGGAGATTTTAAAAAGAAGAAACCTAAATTATTACAAATATTTTTAATTACCTAAAGAATTACGTTTTTAAAAATAAACGAGGAATGGGTAATGAGTAATTCAGTTCATTGAGTAATGGTTAATGAGAAGTGGATAATAAGTAATGAGTAATGGGTACAGGGTAACATGTACTGGGTAACGTTTTTAAAAAAGAATGAGGGATGAGCAATGAGTAATGGGTAATGGGTAATGGGTAATGGGTAATGGGTAATGAGTAATTGGTAATGGGAAATGGTTATGTAATACCTTTTGCCGTTATGATTTTTGGAGATTTTAAAAAGAAGAAACCTAAATTATTACAAATATTTTTAATTACCTAAAGAATTACGTTTTTAAATGAATAGAATAAATAAAAATAAAAATGAATGAGGAATGGGTAATGAGTAATTCAGTTCATTGAGTAATGGTTAATGAGAAGTGGATAATAAGTAATGAGTAATGGGTACTGGGTAACGGGTACAGGGTAACGCTTTTAAAAAAGAATGAGTAATGGGTATTGAGTAATGGGTAATGGTAATGGGTAATAGTAATGGGTAATGGGTAACGGGTCATGGGTATCGGGTACTGGGTAATGGGTACAGAGTACTAGGTAAAGTTTTTAAAAAAGAATGAGGAATGAGTAATGTTTACTAAGTAATAGGTAATTAGTAATGGGTAACGGGTACTGGGCAACGTTTTTTAAAAAAGAATGAGGGATGGGTAATGAGTAATGGGTAATGAGTAATTTTGGAAAATGGATAATGAATAATAAATAATGGGTGATGGATTTTCAAGCCGCTTCCCAGTGCTCAAGACGAGTTAATAAACTTTCAATTCAATTTCTTGAATTTGGAAATCATTTGGTTCATTAACCACGAAAATTTCTGTCGCTAATTAGTTTTTCTGCAACTTCATTAGCATACTACAAGTTGCACACACATATATGACATGCCATGGGAAACTAATTCCTTCATATTCGTACGTATGAAAAGGGAGACGTGAGTGATGAAAACACAAAAGCTTGCAGCTATTTTTTTTTCTTTTTCTTTATTTTTTTTATGTAATACTGCAACTCATAATTAACATTTTGTGTGCAAGCCCAAGAAGCAGTAGAAGCATTTCTTTCTTTCTTTCTTTTTTTTTTTAGTTTCTTCCGTGAGAATGGGCAGACTTAATTGAGTTTCAATAAAACGTTTTAATTTGACCAGAGCAAAAGGGAAGAGCGCAAAAAGGAATTTTGTACGCCAACGCCTGCAACAAACATAAAAAAGGGCGCGCAAAATGAAGAGCAAAAATATCCCTCTCGCTGTGGCAACGGAATGCTATGCTTTTTTTTTTTTTGTGTAACACAGAAAGGCAATCAAAGCAGGTTGCACAAACAAGTTTTAGCCCTGAATCTGTGTGATAAACATCGCAAAGGATGCGCGAAATCAAAATGGCCGACAGTCAACTTAAATGTGTCATCATCATCATCATCCTCCAGTGGTAACTGTAAAGTTAAAATGTTGCTTAGAGAGAGAGAGAGGGAGAGAGAGGGAAAGGGAGAGATTAGCTGACTTGGGTTTTCCCTTGGTCATTTCCTTGCCCATAAACCCAGGCGTGCTTAATGATAAGTTAATTAAAGTACATTTTTCACTTTTTTTCTAGCGTGTGAGACCCACAAGGTGGAAATTTACAGCAGGCAACACCAACAGGGAGAGAGAGAGAGAAAGAGAGCACGCAGAGAACAAGAACCAAACAAAAGACTTAGGCAACGAACTTGAACTCACAGACAGCTGAGACCGCTGTGTTGTTGCATGTTTATTAGTGACTTTGTTGGGTGTTGCTGTTGTTGTTGATGATATGAGACGAATTTGTTAGCTACTTTTTTGGGTAAAACTGTGTCAACATGGTGAGATAAGATAGAGGGTTTTGTTAGGTTTAGGAGAGGGGGGAAAATGGAAAAAAGTAAAAGACTTTGGCTAATACAAAATCTTATTGTGTTTAAGTTACAGGTTAGTCTAAATACTGCTAAACTAACATGGATAAAAAGAGAAGAAAGAAAGAAATTAAGAAATTATGAAGAAAAGTGTCCCAAGTGTCTTGGTCCTAGAATATTTGTACAACGTAATTCAAGGTTAGGCAGAAGACTAATAAGACGACAAGAGTTCACATTTAGTGTCACATAATCACAAGACCATCTTTCCATCGAAAGCATACAATTCGGTTAGTATTTAAAGGACCAAAAGCAGGACCACAATTTTGTAGACAGTTTGATCAGACTATTAATTATATGGAAATGATCTTTATTTATTGATCCACCAAGTTTTGTAACAATCAGATACACAATAGTAGAGTTATAAGCAAATCACAATTCAGGCAGCAACATGAAAAAGAGTTTTTTTAAATAAAAACCAAAAGAAAAGTAGTCCTTTAAACGTGAAGCTGCAAAAGTGTGCAATGGCTCAATGCGCTAACACTCCATTCCATACGTTGTACGTAAAGTGAAGAAGGTAATGGGTTCTATTCCCCCAGACAAGTCGCAAATTGTTCTATACTTTTCTGAAAGACTTAAATGAACCAAGTCGGGTCTGGTGTCGAGTCCCTTCCATTCCCAAGAGATAAATGTCCCCTATTCCAAAGCCCCACAATAAGAATTCTTAAAAACGGAACAATATCAACTCAAATCAAGGTACAAATGAAATAAAAAACATTCTTGCACAGCTTTTAATCACATTTGTGTTCATCTTGAGTTCAATATTCTTCGTTTTTCTCCACTTCGTCAGATACAGTGAATAGTATATTTGGAATGGAGTTGATAATCTTTCTTACTTGATTTTTTTTTAATGGTACACAGAAAAAAATGACACTTGTTGATGATCTATTGGATGATTTCGGTATTTATTTAAACTGAATAGTTAAAATATCATAAAAAGAATATTATAAATTTCCATTTAATGTTAGATTTATTATAGATTTTCATCCAATGTTTTTGAAAATCCTACAAAGGATATGAAAAAATTATCCATCGCTTTTTTCAGAGTACTCACAAAAATGATTGACCCTGATTCGCTCCACGGGAAGTAATTCCTCAAGCGTCTTGAACGATTCCAGAGTTATACATCTCAAATGTCACAAATCAATCATCAAAGCTAAATGAAAGTATAAAGCCAACCCCCCAAAATAAACTAAAATTAAGCCTATTTATCAAGTTTGAATACTTTTGATGGGAAAATAATTTGATTCCATTTTTTTCCTAAACTAAACGGCATAATTTCTTCATTTCAATACAAGTTCTTTTCAATTGTAGTGTTCAATTGTAAATGTAAAATTGGCTATAACAGCTCCTCCAACGGGGCCAAGCCAAGCTTCTCACAATCTCTTGGCTTGTGTGCTTAAATTTTTCGCACAAGAGAAAGGGACCTACAGTTTAACGCCGAATCCGAACGGCAAAGTTTGAGAATTAGCTTTTTCATGGCTAGATTACTTCACAGCTGGCGCCAATAGCTGGTGAAGGTGACCGTATGTGTAAAAGCAATTTTTCTAAAGAAAGAAAAAAACTTTTTATTATTAGATGTTCAGAGGCGGGATCGAACCCACGACCTCCCGCCCAGCAGTCCAGCACACTAACCGCTGGGCCACAGACCAATGTTCAACTAGCTTTTCTTATAGAGCTATCGATGAAACTATCGATAGCATGTATCGATATTTTATAGTTTTCATACATTTGTAAGTTGTTTTTAACAAAATGATACAAACTTCCTGAAACTTAAAAGGAATGCTGAGATATGTGTTTAACGAAAGATAATATATTGATATATTGTTTTTTATTGCTTTCATTTTGAAGCAACGGTTCAAAACTCACTTGCACTTGTTAAGTTTTAATACATCTTATTTGACAACAGAAGTTATCCGATAAGAAAACGAGAAGGACAAGCTAACTTCGTCTTTGCCGAAGTTTTAATACCCTTGCAAATGCTTTAATACACCAGAGTTTAAGAACGCCAGCATTAAAACAAACAATTTTTCTAAATAAAACCCACTTTTCGACCGATAGTTCCTGTGACAGCTATAAGATATAGTCATCCGATTTTTACCAAAACTTCCAAATCTGTATAAAAGCGTATAATATTAATAATCGCTGAAGTGAGACACGTTTACATTAAAAACAAAAAAGTTTTTCTTACAACGATACACTTTTCGACAGATAGTTCTATGGCATCTAAAAGATATAGTCATCCGATCCGATCGGTTCCAACATATTAGCAGTGTGCAGTAAAAAGAAGACTCTGTGCAAAGTTTCAGCTCAATAGCTTTAAAACTGAGAGACAAGTTTGCGTAGAAACAGACAGAAGGTTTCAAATCGTTATATGGAAAGCTTAACATGTATCGATAACTGTCTGGTTTTTGTGTGATGTAATTGATGGCGCTTGGTAGAAGGCTTTACCGTTTTGCGCTACCTTGAAGTTCATAGCTATACAACAATTTTATACGGGGGTGCCACAGAAACCTCTTCCAATCAAATTCCAACCGAGTTCCAATTCTAAGGTGCCACGGAAACTTCTTTCTTTTTGGTTTCAAACCTCCTATCATTTGTTGGGAGATTTAGCAAACCTCTTTTTCTCACTAGCTCCATCTGGCGGTGGTGGCGCCATCTACTTGACACGCAGCGGATTAAGGGCTGCAAGTTATCCCTCATGTTTGGCGCCAACAAATATATTATAATAAATTTATTTTAAAATGCATCATAAAACATATTACACAATTAAAAAATTTCATTTAAACATCAAATAAACCCATAACTAAAAAGGGGAAATTTTTGGGATGAGCCCTGTTTTTAGAGATGGAACTTCAACTGGAACAACTGGTGCTAAACAGATTCTCATATTTAGATTAGGTAAAAGTGTAAGGCGACGCAAACAAACTCTGACCTACTATATCGACAACTGGCCAGCGAATAAAAAGCTGTTTGCTCTCTTGCTACAAGCCTCGGCATACGTTTGGCTTGTATCGATATTCGGCCTTTGCGTGCAAAGCATGTAAATCGCTTATCTAAATCACCTTATATAAAAGAATCATTTGATTTTAGCTAGGATTTTGTTCTATTGTTTGAAAGAAAATCCTGCTGCAGCTGAAATTTTAAGAATCGTTTTCTTAGATAAAAATTTACAGAATACACATAATTTCATGTCTTGACAGACTTAAAAATATTTTAGGTTCCGCCTGATAATGCATTAAACTTCTCTGTTTGTTGAATCTCTATTTTAGAATAGAATCTTTTACGTTCTAACCAATAGCGCTTGCTTTTGTAAAGCTAACTCTATTCTTTCCCCGGTATCCCAGTACTCAAAGTTATCAAGCTTCTATATTGATCGCTAAGTGAGTCTATTTTAATTAGAAAATCTTATAGTATCTTCTGATCATGCAATTAACATAAGACCTGAAGAAGTACATTATCTTTTGATACTCAAACAGATATAGAAAACTAGTTTCGATGTCTTTTCGTACGCGAAAAACTAAAACAAAACCACAAATACGGCGTTGGGCACTCAATGTCTCCTTAAGCCCACAATGCACTGCCCCCCAATTGCTCTCAAAACGTAATTACAAGTACCTGGACACTGCGAAGCAATGAAAAGATTTTGATACCCAGTAAACCGTAAGTTACTTTGTAAATTATGTAAATATATTTAAAATGATTTTCGGTACAAGTTTTCAGTTTCACATATTTGATTATTTATCAATTGATTTCCGTTATGCTGTAGACTGCCAAGTCTACAATTATGATCCCCCTTCTGCTTTGGGTTTTTATGTATCTCTCATATTTCAAATATTTGAGATCTAGAGGAAGGTGATGAGCTGACTCATCATCAAACAGACATAAGCAGTTAGTTGGTGCTGAAGAAGATCAAAGGCAAATTGGCGGTGCCTGTTTTTGTTTCTTCTCCGAGATGGCTCATTAACATGTCATAAACCGCAAGTAAAAAGTTGTTTCTTTCTTTTTGGCATAAATCAAATTCATTGTTCTGGTGCATATCGATGGAGTCGAGTGCTGACATTTGACATGGAGAAAACAATCAAAGCAGATCAGACCAGATCAGACATTAAACGTCGTTGTCGTGGCCTAAGACTGTGGCAATCAAGTCAATTAAACAAACAAGAGAGGAGGAGAAGGAGGAGGAGGAGAAGGAGCCGGGCAGGTAAACGCCAAATAAAAGTTTTGCTTATTTTTTTGGCAAAGAGAAAACGAGCTCGTGAACCAATTCCAAATCAAGACTATGTGGTAAATGGATCAAACGATCGAGGATTGCACCAGAGAGTGAGAGAGAGCAAGAGATTCAAACTCAACTCTAATAGCTCAAAGCCTCAAAGTTCAAGCGATGTTATCTGCTGCCAAGCAGAAGATGGAGAGAGAGAGAGAGAGAGAACTCATACACATGACCAGCCATTGGCTTGATCGTGCCTTTGATCATCAGAGGCAGCCACAACAAAAAACGAAGAAAGAAAAAAAAAAAAAAAGTCCCCCAACCACGGACTGATCATCAGAGTTGAGTGGAGTTGAGTCTCTACGGCCTGCCATCTCAGACACAGGGAAAATTTCGAAAAAATCACAAGCAGTCGCTCGCATTTTTAGGCTAAAAGCTAAGCGCTTTTATGTAATTGCCCAAAGATAGTCAAAGCAAACAGGAAGGAGTGGCCACAAAAGGAGCATCAACTGAGATATAAAGCGAGGGAAATGTAATTTGGCTACTGGAAAATTGGACAAATGTTAGAAATCTAAACTCTAATCAATTTAATGATAAGAACTAAATAAAACTAGGCAAAAGATGGTATTTTACAGCTGCCACTCATTGTTTAAACATGAACTGAAATTTAAATTCGAGCCTAGGACCACTTTTCTAGATTTCAAGTTATAAGCTTCTTTCTTTTAAAAATTGCTTAAATAAACATAATACAACTTTTCTAAAATTTTTGAAAACATTCATCGAACCGAAACTGAGTTACTTGAGGACGGAATCCTTACCCTAACTGATTTGTTGCTGAATTTGGGTAACCTAAATATTTGTTACACTTTGGAAATGGTTTTAGCTCAATTTAAGTTGAATTTAATAAACCGTTCCCTTTCTTACTTTACTTCTTTCACCACTACAACTTTTAATTTCGGGTTATAACCTTCTTACTTTACAAAAGTGCTTCAATAAACATAGTACAACTTTTCTAGAAATTTTTGAAAACATTCATCGAACCGAAACTGAGTTACTTGAGGACGGAACCCTCACCCGATATAAATTTTAAACGATTTTGTTTGTTTTTAGCTCTGTTTAAGTTGAATTCAATAAACCGGTTCCTTTCTTACTTTACTTCTTTCACCACTACAACTTTTCATTTCGGGTTATAACCCATTTACTTTGCAAAAGTGCTTAAATGAACATAATACAACTTTTCTAGAATTTTTGAAAACATTCACTGAACCGAAACTGAGTTACTTAAGGACGGAACCCTCTTCTTAAGTGGTATAATGTATTTAGTATGTCCTAGTATTTATTATCATTAATCAATTTATCCAAGAACATAGGTTTTAGTAGGCTTAGTAAACCATTCTAGGCTTACACTATTTTTTCACATTAGTGTTTCTTCATCCTGAGTTCGAATTTGTATATTATTACCTTTAAACTGGGTAAAATTCTTCTATTTCCATATAATACAGCTTTTACATAATTTTAGAAAACATTCATCGATGAGTTATCAAGTTACCTGAGATCGGAACCCTCTAGAACCTTTTAAAATTCACATACGGCACTTAAAATTCGGCGGAGATTAACCATAAAACTAAAATTAAAATGTCTCTAGTCTAATAAACATAAATTACATTGGCGAAGTTCAAGTTGAGAATTTTTTTCTAAAATAAAATTGTATTCTTTTGAAAAACTATAAACATTACATTTCAAGCTGAAGTACTTATTTTTTTTTTTTTGAGTATTTGACACAGTTTATTACAATCAACACAGAATAAGGTTTATGCATTTTCTGTGTTCTTTTTCACATGCATGTAATCAAGCCACGTTTTGTGGCTCATCAAAATTTTGACAGTCAGTCAAAATACCCAAGTACACACACTCTCGCTGCACACTTTTATATATATATATATATAAATCTACCGACCACCGATAATAACTCAGTCAGAGTTATGCGTTGCGTACGTGCCGTTTGTTTTGGGCCGCATTTGATTTATTACAAGACAACAAGCCGCAACGAAACATAGACAAAATATCAAAATATATACAAACAGCCGAGTGAAAATCAGGCAAACGAGCTTAAGGCACGAACCAGACAACGACAACGACAACGCTGTTCGTCATCGTTGAAACGATTTGCCAGGAATGTCGTCGTCAACGTTTTGTCGATCGACGACCAAAGATTGAGAAGAAGCTGAATTGTGCGGGTTGTGTGCTGCTGCTTGCGGCCACTGATGAAGCTTTTGTCGTCCCCTCACAACTTTCTTTTGTCTTCGCCTTGTCTAGACAAATTTCGTGGTAAAACAAAAACCCTGCTTTGTGTCCTTGGAAATTGATTGACATATGCAAAAATGTTGTTGTGTTTTTTGATTGGAACTTACTTGCAATAGGATTTGCCATTTGTGTGTGTGATGCAAGTGCCACCATTTTTACAGCCCAAACTTGTACAGGAAACGGTAGCCAATGCGGTTTCTGCAAGAGAAAAAGGAAATGTTATATTTTCAATTAAAGATTTAGATAATGATTTAGCAAAAGGGCGCTACAAGAAAAATCGTTTTCTAAGAAATCTTACTTTTCCCTGTCCAATACAATTCCAGTTCATTCTACATCCAGAAAAAAATTCTTGTTCACTTTTTATCCTCAAATATAAATTCTAGTTCATTCTTTATCCGGAGATATATATTTTAGTTCACTATTTATGCTCAAATAAAAATTCTAGTTTATTCTTCATTCAAAATAAAAATTCTTGTTCACTATCGTAAATTAAAGCCAAATGCAAAACTTTGACCAAAAACAGGTCGCTAAAAAACCCATATAAATGTAAATTAAAACCTTTAGTTTACTTTTCCACCTCAAACAGAACTCTGGTTTACTTTTACCCTCAAATTAAACCTCTAGTTCGCTTTTCTTCATCCAGATATAAGAATTCTAGTTCATTCTATATCTAGAAATAAAAATTCTAGTTCACTTTTTCCCCCTCAAACAAAAATTCTTTTCCATAATCCAGAAATAATAATTCTTGCTTACTTTTATCCTCAAATTAAACCTCTAGTTCACTTTTCCCCCTAAAGCTACGTACTCAGACGCTCGAAATTTTGTCGGAGCCCATCTAATTACATAGCTCAGGAAATCCGCTCTTGAAAATTTGTATAGCGAGTACTGTACCAACAATTCGCTTTGACAATAAACATGGACCTGCCAACTCGTTTTCTCGAAAACAGCTGATAAATTGTCGAAGGGTTCTAGAAATTATGAAACTTGTTTGGTACCTTTGAAAATTGAGCACGCAATGAAAAAAGCTAAAGCAAAGAAGACTAGAAAATAAAACTACAGAGAGCTGCGAGGTGTACAAACAAGTGGAGTTGATCAAAGTGGGCGAGTCGCAAACATTTTTATGGAATCTGACCACTAAAAAGCATTTCGATACCGGCAGCTGCATTGCTTGTGACGAAGAATCTTCCGTTGATATGGTTGGTGTGCCAATTGCCCCAAGTCCCAACCTCTGTAGCCTCCACAGCCCACGGCCAATCAGCCCTAAGCCATTGCAGTCTCCATAGCCTATTATAGTAGTGTTTCCTCCGGCTTACTGTGGTAGTTTCCGTTGCTCCCGCTGCTCCCGTTGCTATCTATGTGTTCACCTACCTACGGCGAGTATGATCTTCCAGTCCATGCAGCTGGCTGTGACTGTGAATATTACCTCTATAACAGTATGTTTCAGTGGTCAAGTTCTGCTCACGCAGGCCAATACAATAATAAAGGACATTGCTTATACCTCCAATCCCACACAAAATGCACCCAAGAAATTGACCATGGCATTGCCTATGACCTCTGAATTGCCCCCAATGACTTCCTTTATCAATTCTATAAACTCTTTTAATTTATTTGAATTAACCCGCCAATTTCTTAAACAAACAACAGCTAAATTTTTTGCTGTTGCCTGGTCACACTACATTGTCGGAGCGGCTCTGAATTTTATCAAATAATTTCGGCACCGACAAAATTTCAAGCGTCTGAGTACCTAGCTTAAACAAAAAAATCTAGTTCACTTTTCCAAACCAAATAAAGGCCTGTTTTGAGAAGAGCGGAAAATTGAGTACGCTAACTTGCACTTTATTTTTTTAGCATCCACATAAATTTTTAGTGTGCCCATATATACGCCAAAGAGGCCAAATGCCGAAACGGGCACACTGTTCAGCTGTTTTGTTTACAACAAAAAAAAAAAGAATGGCCGTGTTCACCAGCACAAATCGATGACGAAAAAATCGATGGATCTAGTTCAATTGTTGAGGTGAACGAATGTGAAGTGCAACTATGATTGCTAATTTTTGTAATTTTGGTTAAAATCAAAACGATAGCTTTCACGCATACAATTTTTACCTTTAAATATCATCAAAGCGTTAAACAAAATCCAATTACCTTTTTTTGATGGATGATGTTTGATGTATGCTGGTGAACAGGGCCATTTTGTGTATTGTGTTTTGCCGAAAATAACTTACGAACTATGCTGCGCAACAGGGTCGCAGATATGTTGATGCTGATAGCGTTGGGCGAGCATCAAATTATTGCCCGTTAGAGACACATTTGCGTCTTGGAGCAGGTGCAAATATCGGGCGGTGATACCACTTTGCAGTCCTGCTATCGTCTCAACAACGCCGATCTGTTTAAGATGTCGGGCATAATCCCGGACTATTACTTGGAAGATTATTTCGATGTCTGCCGTTCGGGTAACTATAATCGTTTGGAGAAGTTTGTACAAGAGATTGACTAATCGGCCAACAGTTTGGGTCAGATGAAGCAGTTTGTGGAGTACATAGTGCATCATACGGCCCTGATGGATGCCCAGATAAGCGACAATATGGGGATGGGTAGTAGCACTTTTGAGGCTTGATTTTGAGTTGGTTGACTGTGCATTTCTGTGCAGGAATGCTGTTATCGACTGCGGCACGGTGGCTCGGAGTATCTGCAAATCATGGATTTGGACTGTGCCATAATTTTAGCTCTCAAGTGAAAAGCAACGTTACAACAGATTCCCGTAGAATGGATATTCGAAATATCTATTTTAGCTCCTTTGGATGAAGAATAAAGACCAAGAACTATCCTAATAAATCAACTTTGAAAATATCCAATGGATCCCAAAAAAAAGTCAAATGGATACCGAAAATATCCTGAGGATCATCAAAAACTATTCTTTTTTTCTCAGTGTAGAGATTGGAATATATATATTTTTAGTTTTCATAGAAAATTGTTGTTTTATTTGCCGTATTTTAAAAATAATCCTCCCCGGGTTCACGTTTGACGCCCACAGCAATCGCATCGCTATCTGACTCCATTTTCAGCTGGTCCGCATTAAGTTCTTTTTTGACCTCCACCGAGTAGGAGCCGGAACCGGGTTGGGTATGGTTCATCACCTGCTGTTTGGCTTTCACTGATTGCGTTCGGTTTGATCAGTTAAAATTGAAGACGGTTTTCAGGGAACGTCCCTTCAGTGCGGATTTCGTCATTTTGTTGGGCTGATTTGTGGTCCTTAGCTGAAACTTTCCGCCCGTTGAACATGGTCGATTTATGATGTCAAAACAGCTGTTCATTCAATCCACTCACGGTCCACACCGCTATCGATACGTCAACTATCGATAGGCCAATCGGTTTTTATATAGCGTGTCTCAGAATACAGAAAATAAAATTCAGCCGCGGACAATTTTCTCCAATGTTTTTTTTTTTATATCTCAGAACAGGCCTTAAAATAGCTAGTTTATTTTTCATTCTCAAATAAAAAATCTTGTTAACTTTGTAACCTGAAAAAAATCTAGTTCACTTTTCATCCTGAAATAAAATATCTAGTTCTCTTTTCACCCTCAAATAAAACCTCTAGTTCACTTTGGCCCTTCGGAAAAAAATCTAGTTCACTCCACAAAGAAAATCTTTAGATCACGTTTCCACCTCCAACAAAACTCTGGTTTACTATTTAGTGCAAATAGAACCTCTAGTTAAACGCTAGTAAGGTGTATTGTTTCAAACGTTAGATATTGGGTTTTCAGTGGGATTTAACAAGCTCACATTATAGAAGTTCATTGCGGAACCAGTCAAGCTAAAAAAAAAAAAACGTACTCATACCGCACCCACAACTAAACCGAGTGTATGCTGTGTTTCGCTGCCTAATTGAGGTCAATTAGTTTACACACTCGCATACACACACACACTCACACGCAGAGAGTCAACGGCTGCGGCGACATTGTTGCGAAAAATTAAGACAATCAAATGTATAGCAACATGTGAAATGTTGCATAAATTTTGCAATATTATGCAGAGTACAGCTCGTATGAGTCAAATCAAAGTGTGCAGCATTTTTTTTTTTTTTTTGTCGCTAGCCAAAGTTAATCAGACATCCATTTGGAGATTGTGCAAAAAAAAAAAAAAAAAGGAGAAGAGATTTATGCCATGTCTTAAGCCCAACCATCGATCATCAAAATGTTGAATTTATGTTAACAGACAGAGACCAGGCAATGGAAATAAACACTGAAAGAAATGTTGAATAATTTGGGAGTGAAAATTATGAGACAACTTTGTGAATTTAAATGAAAGCAAGTCAAAACCTCGGAAGGGGGAGATTGCTTCAACAATTTTGAAGATTAAGAAGTGGTTTATGTAATGGGATGGGTGCCTCAATGGCTCACACTTGAACATTAGAAGTTGTCACCATAATAAATCATTAATAAACTTCCCAGAAGAATATTGGAAGGACAAATAAGGCATCTCAACTAACGGGTTGATGGCGTTGGGTGCCGCAATTGCTCACACTTGACCATTATCGGGGTGCCACAGAAATCTCTAGAGATTTTGCCGACGGTTGGTTTGTAAATCTCTCGAAAAATTCGTTGGTGCCACAGAACTTCTAGAGATTTCATTTTCTAATTAGAAAATCTAGTTGGAGCACCAGATGTTCCAATTGATGTTCCATCTCTAAACACAGGGCTGAATCTCTCGCCAAAAAATGTTCCTTATTTTAGATGTGGGTTAATTTAATGATTAACTGAAATTTTTTGATTGTGTTATATGTTTTATGATGCATTTTTAAATAATAATTCAATTTTAAGTCGCATTCTCCACCAATATAATGCAAAATTTAAAAATTTGTTGGCGCCAAACATGAGGTGTTAGTTTCCATCCCTTAATCCGCTAGCTGTCATGTAGAGGGCGCCACTTCGACAAAAGGCGCTAGTGAGAAAAGAGCTTTGCAAAATCTCCTAACAAAACATTAGAGGTTTGAAACCAACCAAAAGAAATTTCTGTGGCACCTAAGAATTGGAATTCGGTTGGAATTTGGTTGGAAGAGGTTTCTGTGGCACCCCGTATATGTCGTTACGTTAAATAAAATTTTTAGTAAAATTCAAAAATTGGAAGACAAAAAGGGCATCTTAATTGAAGGGTTAGATCATATTTTTATTAAGAGAAGGAGTTGGGTGCCGCAATTGTTCACACTTGAGCAAATAGCGTTGATAAAATTCCTCAACTGAGTGGTTACATCAAGTTTTACTAAAAAGATGGCGCTCACACTAGACCATTAAAGCAACCAAGTCACTAATTCAAAGAAAGGTTTGACTATTTATCAATGCCATTTGAACGAATTTGAAACCATGGATAATCATAGTCAAAGCAGAGGACTTCTCTGGGAAATCCAAGATGGGGCTGAACACATTTCGCTATTTCAGTCGCTGGCCAACGCTCGTTGAAGTAGTTCAGTAGCTGGCACGCGTTTGACTTTGACAAAATCATGTCGCTGCACAAACTATTGCAACTTTTAGCTATAAACCTTAATTTTTTGCAGTGTCTTTTCATCAAATTAATGGCTTGCATTTTATGTATGCAAGGCACACACACAGAGGCATTTCATTGTCCTCCTGCACCGCCACCACCTTCTGCTCGTACAGCTCGAGCCACTTCTCTAAAAAAGAAGACAAAGCCATTTATTTATTTGTGTGTGTGTGTGTGCCTGCCTGGTTGGGGCAATCAAAACTTATTGTGTCGTTGGCAGGAAATCGCCACACGCCCAATTAGCAAACATCATACACTTATGTATATATGTATATACATGCGAATACTTATACATTTTTGGGGGGCGCTTCAGCCTGCGGCTCGTTTGTTTAATTTTGTATGTGCCATTTTTCAATGGAATAAGCAATATTCAAGTTTGATTTCATTGCACAAAACTTGAAAATTTGTTGTATTTATTTCTTTTCTTTTTTTTTTTTTTTGCAGCGCTGGTCAGTTCAAGTGCAGTGAACTTTTTCTGACGACGAGACTTTTTGACATGCCGCCATGAGCCCTTAAAAGGCAAACAACAACAACAACAGCAACCACAACTGGGAGAGAAACATGAAGACAACGACGACGACAACGATGAGGCACAACACAAGAATTGCGTCCTCTTTTGTAGAACTACTCTTGGGGCAATGATGTTGTGGCATGTTAAGTAGACATAAATGGGCGACAAGTTGAGAGTAGAAGCAACAGGAGGGAGGGGGAGGGCGAGTGAGGTGAGCGTAGACACAAGTTGATTGACCAATGTGTAATAAACTACGGCTCTGGAGGCTTTGAGGATCAACTGCTAAGGCTTAAGCCATAAACTTTAACAATTTCCGCACAAAAGTTGGAGCATGCACGAAAAACTGATTCGTATAATTTGAGTGCTTCTGTGTTTCACAATTATTCGTTTGAATAGTAGGAGATCAAGGTAGCAAATCTCTTTAATTGTGCAAAAGGTTGGGTCGGAAGATTTGATATTTCATTTCAAGTTTAGGTTTGTTCTTTTTCAAGGCTTTTTAAATAATTAATGGATTTGTCTCCCTACACTTTCGTGGGATATTCTAAAGATCGGTCGTCTGGACAGATTAAACTATTCTTTTGCGTTCTAAATACTAAGAAAATTATTTAAGTTTTATATAGGAACCAAGTATGAAAGTGATCCGCATTGTCAGCCTAGGTTTTAATTGTGATTGCTTGAATTTTGGACAGATTAAACTATTCTTTTGCGTTCTAAATACTAAGAAAATTCTTTTAGTTTTGAATAGGAACCACGTACGAGGATGATCCGGCTCTAAGGACCGATTGTCACCCCAGGTTTAAATTGTAATTGCTTGAATTTTGGAAAAGTTTGAATTTTGATTTATGCCTCCTCTCCTTTCCAAAACGTGTTAGTTCATACCATAGAGTTAGCTTTCTTCACCCAAAATACTAAGACAATAAGCTGATTTCAGGAACAGAACCTATATCCAAACACAAAAGTGGATGATCCGACTCGAAAGATTGGTAAGTACCGCATACAAAGGATTTTTTTCCACAAAAAATATTGAAAACATTATTTAAGTTCATAAAAAGAAAGAAAGAGAAAGATTTTGGATAGGGGTTAGGCTGATGATCCGGATTGAAGGACCGATTAGTACCACATAAGAAGCATAGAATTTCTTTTCTACACCCAAAATACTGATAAGGCTCATAAACAGGTTCATAAACAGAACCTATATTCTAATAGAAAAGTTCTGGTTCATGTTAAGATCGATGATCCGGCTCGAAGGATCAGTAAGTACCGCATATGAAGCATAGAATTTCTTTTCTTCACCTAAAATACTAATAAAGTTATATAAGTTCATAATCAGAGCCCATATTCAAAGAGAAAGGTTCTGGTTCGATATAAGGTTGATGAAGAACTGATTAGTACCAATTTAGTAATAAAGAACGAGTCTTTTCTTCACCCAAAATTCTGAAAGAAATGTATAAGTTCTTAAACAGAACCTATAAGCAATGAGAAAGGTTGATAATCCGACTCGAAGGATTTGTAAGTACCGCATACGTAGCATAGAAAATTAGTTCATAAAATATGAAAAACAAGCAAGGAATTTGGGATTTGTGTTTTCCACAACTCTCACATGGAACGATCATATTGTTGGATCCGTAGGCAAGTTGTATGGGCTACTAAGAAGCCAGAATGTTATTAAGCACTTCCTACCAGTCAAGATTCGCTTATTGATAGCCAAGACCCTCCTAACTTCTGTCCTCTTCTATGGTGTTGAAGTATTCAATAACTGTGATTCAGCAAGTAAACGTAAAATACAAGTAGCCTTTAACAACATAGCACGGTACATCTACAATCGAAGACGAACTGATAGAATATCTGACGTATCCATTAAAATATTTGACTTACCCCTACAATCGTGGATGGATGTGCAAAGTCTTGTCTTATTACATAAAATAGTCTGGACAAAAGAACCCTCATACCTATATGAAAAACTTAACTTTAGCCTTTCAAGAAGAACAAACAACATTGTGTGTCAAAAGTACAGACTGTCAGTTTCGGAAAGACAATTTTTCATCCATACTGTTCGCTGTTGGAATCGATTACCCCACGATATACAGAATAAGGGACGCCACGCAATTTAGGCTTAGAATAGAAGAACACTTACGAACTGCAAACATTTGATTCGAGGAAACCATTAGTTGATAAAGGAATAATAGCATTTAATATTAATTATATAATTGAACTGTTTAATTTTGTATGTTAACGTTAAATGATGATATTGATACATGTTTAGGTATAAGCTCGCATTTAAGTAGGTTATCTAAATATTTAAGTAATTTTCAACCGTTGTGACTGGCGCAATAATTTATAAGTATTTTGTACTTGTAGCGTCAGGATGTCTTGCCAATTAAACAAACAAACAAACAAAGAATAAGAAAGGTTTTGGTTCGGACTTAGGTTGAAGATCCGGCTCGAAGGACCGGTTAGTACCAAAGAATTCTTTTCTTTTCTCCCAAAATTCTGAGAAAATTTTCAAAGTTCATAAACAAAAAGATAGGAAAAGCTTTTGGTTCGTGTTAAGGTTCATGATCCGGCTCGAAGGATCAGTAAGTACCGTATTAGTACCATATAATAGTTTATTTTACCCAAAATACTGAAAAATTTAATTAAAAAACCATTGCTTATCCCAAAAGAAAGATTCTGGTTGGTGTTAAGGTTAATGCTCCGGCTTGAAGAACCAATTAGTACCGCTTTAGTAGCATAGAACGAGTTTTTTTCACCCAATAATATTGAGAAAATTGAATAAGTGCATTAAAAGAAAGGTTTTGGTTGATAATCCGGCTCGAAGGACCGGTTAATACCGCTTTAGTACTATAAAATTAATTGTTTTTCATTCACAATACTAATAAAGTTATATAATTTCATAAATAGCAAGAAAGAGAAAGGTTTTGGTTTGTGTTAAGTTTGATGATCCGATTCGATTGTAGAATTAGTTTTTTACCCAAAATATTGAGAAATTTATATAAGTTCTGGTTAAGCCTAGACATCCTTGGTTTACAAAAATAATTAAAAAAGTAGACGGTTATTATCCAACAAATACTACCTGCTACCTGTTTCGATTTTCATTTCGAGATTTCGTACATTTCAAGTCTAAGATTGCTTCTTACTTTTTATAAAAATAAATTCTCACCATAATTATCAACAACTTAAAGTATCCAAATAGTTGATTCATCAACATTTTATTTCATAACAATTCTTGTGAAATAGTTTGAGCTGAATTTTTAAAACAAGTCGCAACATGTTCAGTTTCATTTAAGCGATAAACCCTGAGAAACAATAAAAAGCGCATCTCGTCCCAGTCTCTGTTTCTGATAAAAAAAAAACTGAACAGAAAACGGAGGGAATTATGACGCGACGACGAGCGGTTTACTTTATAATGCGGTCTCCCCTGATAAGGATTTTTGCTTCTGGTTTTTTTTTTTTGCTGTAATTTATATGTATGTGTGTAGGGGGCTGGTAGTCTCTCTGCTGGATAAAACAGACTTCTGATAGATAAAAGTTCACTAACAACTTGTTGTCGGCATGCGCCCATAATTAGAATTCATGTAAGTCGCCTCAAAACTGAATGAATTTTAATTTTATAATTTTTATATCGTGTTTTTTTTTGTGTTGTCGATGGAGAAAAGCGTGAGAAATTTTTGGCCGTGGTTTTTTGTTTTGTTTTACTTGTCGCCGCTGCTGCTGCTGCTGCTGGCTTATTATGCTGATAGCGTCTTTTCGTAGTTGTTGTTGCAAAAAAAAAATTCAAATTCGATAAGCGCCATTTAGTGTTATTCGGAATTGTCTGGGTTAACGTTTTTTTTTATTTATGTCGTTCATTGATCTGTCACTGAAATGGAACAGTTGACCTGCTGGCCAGCAACAGGTGGCGGGGGGTCGGGGGGCCGACCAAATTTTAATTAATTGACACCGCGAGGCAGTCAAACCCACCCAACCAGACGAGCTTCCATTTAGGCTTTTCTTTTGCCGCTGTTTTCATGCTTCATCGACAGAGCGTGAAAATGTGTTTATTGCGTGTGATTTACCGCACAATGAAAAACGGAAAATACCTGAACAAAATTGTGAATTGTGAGGAATTTATGCGCCGTTTAAACATGAAGATCGCAACACTCTTCTCACCCTTCTAAACATCCTCATTAGTTGGAGTAGGTGTTTTTAGATGCTTAGACAAATGAGCTGTTAATTGCTTGAGTTAAGTTTGTAAGTCATCATTAAATGGAGCTAGCTGAAAGCGAGTGTAATTGGGGGAAATGGTTAAATAGTGTGAAATGAGCTAGTTCCAAAATAAGTGTACAATTATTTCAAATTTGAGCTGAACCACTAAGTCCGTTTTAAAATGAACCAGTAGATAATATCCCAAGCAAATTAAGTTAAAGTTACATAGACATGAAATTACGTCTCTGACTTAAAGAACTGAACCACTAGGATAGAAGAGTCTCTGACTCAATGAACCAAACCACTTTCTTTTCTACAAAACGAACCTGTGAAATCTCAGGAGAAGTCTTTTTAATAAAAAACGAAACCACTAACTCTCTACAAAAACTAACCGAATGATGTAAAGTCCAGTCTATAGTAGTAAAATCAGTTAATGGAATAACTCACTTGTAAAATGAATCAGTAGAAGACGATTTCCAGTAGAAATAACGGCTCTGAGTCAAAGAACTGAACCAATAACAGAATGAATTGAACTAATTCACTTGTAAAATAAACTTGTAGAAATTTTCAAAATTGAAATCAGTAAATAATATAATGTCACTAACTCAAAGAACCAAACCACTAATAAACCAGTAACAAAAAAAAATTAAGGCTTTTTAATAAAGAACCGAACCACTACTTCTCCTTTCGAAGACTAACCAAATGATTTAAAGTTCAGTTGGAAAACTCTAGTATAAAATAAGTTAATGGAATAACGAGTAACACTTGTAAAATAATCCAGTAGAAGGTGATTTCTGGTTAGACATCTTCAAAACTGAAGTCATTTAATGAAATAACGACTCTGACTCATAGAACAAAACCAGTAACAGAAAGAATAAAACTTACCCTTCTTGTAAAATGAACTAGTTGATAAAAGAACCATCGAAACAAGGTTAAATCTAGTTAGAAATCTTCAAAATTGAAGTCAAGTAATGAAATAACGACTCTGACTCAAAGAACTGAACCACTAACTTACTAGTAACAGAAAGAACAGAACTAACTCATTGGTAAAATGAACTAGTAGAAGAAAAAACCATCGAAACAACGTTTAATCTAGTTCGAAATTTTTTAAATATAAATCAGTAAATGATATAATGTCTCTGATACAAAGAATGAATCACAAAAAAATGATCGAAACTACGTTGAATCTAGTTAGAAATATTAAAAATTAAAATCAGTAAATGAAATAACGACTCTGACTCAAAGAACTGAATCACTAACTTACCAGGAACAGAACTAACTCACTTGTAAAATGAACTAATATAACAAAGAACCATCGAAACAACGTTTAATCTAGTAAGAAATCTACAAAACTGAATTCAGTTAATGAAATAACGACTCTGACTCAAAGAACTGAACCACTAACTTACTAGTAACAGAAAGAACAGAACTAACTCACTTGTAAAATGAACTAGTATAAGCAAAAACCATCGAAACAACGTTGAATCTAGTTAGAAATCTTAAAAATTTAAATCAGTTAATGAAATAACGACTCTGACTCAAAGAACTGAACCACTAATGAACCAATAACAGAAGGAAAAGAACTAACTCACTTGTTAAAATGAACTAGTAGAAGAAAATACCATCGAAACAACGTTGAATCTAGTTAGAAATCATCAAAATGATGAAATAAGTAAATGAAATTACGATTTGGTCTTAAAGAACCGAAGCAGTAACAGAAAGAATAGAACTAACTCAGTTCTAAAATGAACCGGTACAAGAAAACCATTCAAATGATGGTTTGATATTTAAACGATCTACTAGAGTAGCTTCTATAGCTATGTGTCAGATAAACTTACTAACTACACTGTTATTCGTTAGTTTCTATGACAGAGATAGCTCTATGTAGAAGATGTGAAATCGGTCCTTAATCAATCGAATGTAGTCTATTATAAAATTAAGAATGGAAATCAAGCCACTGACTCAAAAAACCGAACCACTAACTTTTAAAAAACCAATCAGAAGATGTCTATAAAAAAATTGAAATTAGATATTCCCCAGATAACAAAACTATACGAGAAATAATTTCACACTCGGTGACTTTATCAAGGGATTCTACCAAAAATCATCAACTTTAAATCAAGAAACTGCGTCGCAAAGAAGTTTTATTTTCCAAACCAGATAAAAAAAACTAAGAAGAAAAACTTAATAAAACTAAATACTTTTGTCTACATAAATAATGTGTAATGGTTGTAATAGAAAATATATAGTTCGAGACCAACCAAAAGGAGGAGGAGGAGGAGGAGGTGCAGACAATAACAACAACCACACAAAAAGCGGAAAGATTGTAAAGTGTTAATGAAAAAGTAGCTGACGAGCTGGGGCGCTCGGTTTAGTTCGGGAGTGAGGAGGGGAAAGTCGTAAAGCGTATGTAAGTATAAACGACGAGTGAGTGTGGGAACCGAGAGACGACGACGACGACGACGACGAGGAACGCGTTGTGATGTCTCGTCTTTTTTGGGTTATGTGGCATGGAATTTTGCTTTTTGTGGTCTGTACGTCTGTTGTGGTTTGCTGCTGCTGCTGCAGCTGATAGATTAGTGGGCCATAGTCAACTGTCGACGATAGCAAAACAGTTCAGAGAGTTAGGAGGAGTCGGAGTCGGTGGCTTATGTGCGCAGCCCGCCCAAAGAATTTTCTATCATTGCCTCGCGGCGGCGCATAATTGGTTCATCGTTGAGTTTTGTTTTCTAATCCATTGGGAGGGAGGAAGTTTGTGGTTTTTGTGGTTTCTTGTCTTTTGTTCATTTTTTTTTTTTTGTTGAAAATGGGTGTTTGAATTATGAAGCTCAATAATTTGAAAAATTATAATAAAGTCAAATTGACTGAAATTTTTCAAAGAAAGGAAAGAAACTTGACATATGATCTATAACCTTGGAGTTTAGTAGGTCTTTCTCTTTCTCTCTGTCAATCTTGATTATTTTTAAGGCGACTAAATTTAGCTTTACTTATAACTCTACCATCGTTCATCCCAAGGTATACTAAACAAGGTAGGCTCACTCGCTCTCTCAAAACTCCTTATATTTGTGTCAAAGAGAGCGAGAGAGTAATATATTTTAATACAAAGCCTACTAAGCTACTAAGTAAAACACAAAAAATTCGTCCGCGGAGATGCTTTGCTTACAACAGTTGCTTACTGACTGAAATTTATCAAGTTGTCAAGAGAGATAGAGAATGAGTGAGCCTACCTTGTTTAGTATACCTTGGTTCATCCTATCGTTTCAAACTTGGTGGATCGGTTACTATATATATTGAAACTACAAACAATTCCAATTCTAATACTATTTCTTAGATCCCTCTAAAAAACATGAACGGGAAAGTTCTTCAATTCTTATATAGATACATTCTTTGATTGAAATAAGGTAATTCAATAAGTTGATACATTGAACACATATCAGTAGGTTCTCAAAGTAGATCGAAATCTAAAGAAGTCAAAAAATAGGTAATGACCATTTGTACTGTAAAGTTTAGTTTCTTAATTAGCATTTCAAAATCAATTAATAAACTTTTTAGACACTAAAGGAATCGTTTAAAAGATAGATAAAATAGTCTCCAGCTCGAACCAATGTCTGAAAGCGATCATTCAAACTCTATATAAACGCTCTATACATTTCGAAATGAGAATACAAAATTGCATTTATCTATGTTAAATTCTAAATCCGGCTCGAAGAATCAATGACAATGTGGGTAAAATGTTAAAAATATTTGAAAATCTTCCAATTGCACTTAGAATTCCGAAAGCGATCATTTAAACTCTTTATGAAAGATCTTTACATATCAAAATTAGGTAAAGAGATGAAAGATAAGGTCTAAATCGGATAAAAATTGCATTTAGCTATGTTATAACTACATCCGGCTCGAAGGACCAGTGGCTTCTTCCAAATTAGGTTGGTGTAGGTAGAGGGTGGTTTTTTTCAGAGCACGATTAAGGTTTTCTCAGAGTGACCGTATATTTCCGAGAACTTGTAACTACAATTATACAATCCACTTAATGCGATTCAAAAGCTATGATGAGTAGTTTGAAATCTATGTAAGATTCTATTCGTTTTTACCTCTTCATTTCACAATTATCGTTTCTCAAGTGACTTCAATTCGTCATTGCTGTTAGGGACCAAAGTTCACTATTTTCATAATGACCGCTTTATTTATGTAGCTTTTGCATGCTTTACGGTTTAGATATAAAACTTCTGTTAAAGCTAAGCTAATTTCAATACATTAATTACCATTTATGTTTAAAAATCATAAAATCCCATTTCATCACTTTGATTGAATCACATTTTGAAATCATTTATGAAACTTGAATGCAACTTCTATGAAAGCAAACGGTTTATGAGTTTGTTTGTCCAGTTTAACTGACTCTGTAAGACAACTGCATTTGCATAACCCCCATATACCAGTTTCTGTGTTTTGTTGTTGTTGCTGTTGTCGAGTCAACCGATCACTTAGCGATCTTTCTCCAACTAACTGTAGATGTTAAGTTAATGGGGCGCCACACACAGAGATTTTTCTTGACAAATTAGCAACTAAAAAAAGTTATGAATCGAATTTAAACTCTTAAACTAAACATTCACACGCTGTCGAAGTTTTTAGAGCAGCTTTGTTGTTGTCTGCCGGAAGTGTTAAATGCTTCACTTTATTTAAAGTACACACAGAGAAAGGGAGAGAGAGAGAGAGGGGGAGAAATATAATATTCACTCATATGCCATTATTTTTATGGACTTCAACTTCAACCCTTTAGTTTGGCGCGCATTTCGCTCTCTCGCTCTCCATCTCTGATGAGGGTGTACATGCTTGCTCCTCTTCCTTTCAAACAGTATTGTTGTTCCCACGTCGTTCTCTCTATCTCTTTTAGAAGTGAGGGTGGGGGAAGTGTCGCATGTGTTTTCAAGTGCACTTTAAATTACCAAAAAACAACAACAAAGGGAAGAACTAGAACTGCAGCTGCAACTGACAAACTGAGGGCTGCTTTTATCAAACATATTTTCAGCTTATCATATGCTCAATTACCTGGCAAATAGCCATAGGGTAGGTCATTATGAATAATGTTACATTAGGAACGAAATCATTATACAGTTCGTTAAGTTGAGGTAACTAAATTTGAACTTGTGGGCGCAGCGACAACATCGATGAAATAAATGGTTAGCTTAGCTATGCGGTTTGTGTTTTAATTTTGTTATTTACTGCTCTAGACCAGTATCTAATCTAGATTTGAGTTGATTGGCTAGAAAAAAATCGACACTTTTGTTTTCTATAGAACTATCGATATAAGCTATCGAATGTACGAAAAACGGTAAAAAGGAAACAACAAACTGTGTTCGACTTAAGGATTTCGTTGCTTGATTCTCTTTCCATTATAACAATCAATATTTTCTTATTTCCCGCTGCTTCTCTCCGTTTTTTTGGGCGGGAGGTGGACAGCTGCAAAGGGATCTGCTTGGATAAGATGCTGGTTGTGTGCATGCTAGTGGTGTCCCAAACCAAGAGATTTCGTTCTTATATAAAACGAGTTGGAAGGTTTGTCCAGCAATGAGAATTTATAATCTTTAACAGGGTTTCCAAAAATCAAGATGAGTTATTTGATGTTAAATGCAATTTGAAGTGTTATATGTTTATGATGCTTTTTACAATAACAATAAGTCAGAGTCACAAAAATAAGACAAAATTAAAAATATTTTGCGCCAATAGAAAAACATAACTGACAATAATTTTGGTGTAATTGTAACAGATGGGACTCTAATTGAGGGCGCGGTTGGAGGTTTAAGTTCGCAATAGAGAGTTTTATTAAAACACAAAGTTTACAAAAATATTAAAATGAGCAAGCCAGCCAGAATTATAGTTCCTATCTGGATAGGCTTTTGGCATTTTGGGCACTATTTCCAAAACTAATTTTGAACATCAAAATTGTTTGGTAATTTAAAAATCCCGACAATAGAGATTTGAAACCAACCGTAAGAGATTTTTTCAAAAAATGATCTTTAGGTGATCTTGAACTTCGCTTTTTATTAACATTTATTAGTTTTAGTTTTAGAAATGCATTTTTTTAAAAACCTTTTGTAAAAGATTTTGAACTTGTTTTTGATCTTCAAGTATTCATCCAAAGCGATCATTATTTATTTGATCATGGGTTTAACCCTTAAATTTTACTTTATTACTTCAGGTGATCAGTTATGTTTACTGTTGAGCTTTCAATTACTCAACTTTAGTGCTGTGGCAAGTGATCAACATTATATAGTATAGTTTAAGCCTTGAATGTTCATAAAAGTCTATAATTGTTCTTACAATCCTTTAAACTGTAGCTACAATGCTGTAGGAGCTTAAAACAAAGTGATTATCAAATGATCTTTGATGTTCAGCACTTAAGCAGGAACCCTGAATGTTCTTTACAATCTATCTATCAGGCCTGTTCCCGTTTTCGATTTCGATCAAATCATGCGGAATCGGAATTGCTTAATGCTTTCGCTTTCAAAACCCGATTGTGTCAAAGTCCCATTTTACTTCATTCCATCCTCTTGATGGCAAAAAGAGTCGAGTGAATTCTTTAATCGTTTCTTCGAAATTCCAACTCTCACTAATTCCGATCAATCGGATTCGAAAACGGGAACAGGCCTAAACTATATCAATCAAACTGTTGGTATAACTCTGATTGAGTGATCATCAAATGATCTTTAATATTATAAAGGGAATCACAGCTTAAGCTCGAACCGAGAATGATCATTAAATGATCTGTGATGTTAAACTTGAACCTTGAATGAAATGGTCTTACAATCCTTCAACATATAGCTACAATGCTGTAGGAGCTAAAAACACCGTGATCATCATGTGATCTTCGATGGTAATTACTTAAGCTGGAACCCTGAATGATCTTTAAAGTTCTTTAAATTGTTATTACAATTGTTTAGAAACATTTAGAAAGTGATCAGTAAAAAATCATTGATCTTTTTCAGCTGATCTTCACTCTTAAGCTTCATTCTTGAATGATTTATAAGATCTAAAAATAGTATTAAAATTCATCAAACTGTTTTTATTCTAATGTTTACGCTTTTAAAAAGTGATCATTCAATGATCTTTGATCACTTAAACTCTATAAATGATCGTACAATAATGTAAAATCAAAATAAAATACCGTAGAATTTTTTAGCAGGCTCTAGAACTAGCAGGCACAAGAACTAACAACAGAACGGCCGATACGGGGCACGCATTTACTCAAAGCTTTGTCGGATTTTGCTAGAAGCCTGCCTTTGGGATTCGCAAGCGGTCATAGCACTTCTGTCATGAGGTACCTTCTGCCAGCTCATTAAAGACAAGCCAAGACTGCTGAAGATTGAATTGGTATTCATGAAATAGCTATACAGTCAACCAGCCTTCTTTGTGGTGATGTGCGTGTCTTGTTTTCAGAAAAGTTATGGACAAAATCAAAACTTAATGACCTAGAGCCTGCTAAAAAGTTCAAAGAGATCACAAAACAATCACATTGTGTTAAAATGAAAAAGATATACAAAGCCTAATGTGTTTAGATAATGATTTGAAAATCATTTTACTAAGTGATTCTTTGTCTTAAAATGTAAATCCTCATATTTCAAGAGTTATTTAAATCTTTTCCCATGATCTTCATATTAAATGTAAGGTTAAGGCATACGCTTTTCAGAGGTGATCTTTTAGTAATGAAATAAATGATCATTAAAGTCTTTAGATGCTTTAATAATCTGATCTTAAAGTGTATTATGATCTTAGCTTGATCCCAAAATGCTATCGAAATCTATTCCAAGTGATTGATGGAAAGATATAATTTTGCCTTGATTTTACATCATGTTTTGGTTTAATTCTGTGTTTTTAAGCTCTTAACTAATGCTGAGAATCAAATGATTCTCAATTTTTATATTTAAATGTAAAGCGATCTGTGATACTTTAACTGTTCTCGTGTCTTGCCTTTCCAAATGTTAAATTTCTTATTATTGATCATAAAAATTCCTTTCTCAAAAGAATCTATAAATATTTCTACGAGTATTTATACGAAAATGATTCTCGCATCGTGTTTAGCTACTTTCGTACACTTCCATTGACATTAATGATTTGAAGATGCTCTTAATGATCGAGTCGATCGTTAAAATAGCTCTGTACGATACTTGAAACTGTTATTCACAGAAGCAAGCATTAATTAGTTTTTGACTCTTAATGATGTTTGATGCCAAGCTAAACGGTAGATACAAAAGTATCTTTTGCAACTTATTTAAGGATCACTTGTATCTATCTACACACACACACACACACACACATAGATACTGATCTACTTCGCCAGCCAGATGATTCTCACACCCAAACAAAGACGCAGAGAGCAATTTCAGTTTCAACTTGAGGTAAAAGATTGCCTGCCGATTGCTCGCCGATCCGTTCAAGTGTACATAATGATGATTGTCATTTTTCATTGCATATTCAATAGAGAAACAGAGAAAAAAGGAGAGAGAGACAGAGAGAGAGAGAGAGACTGAGATAGGCCACCTTTTTGCTGTAACTTGGAGCTTAGAAAAGAATTTCCTATGACCAGAGCTCTGAATGAGATTTTCAAATCAACAAGAGCAGCACAGTGGTAAAAAACTGCTCGAAATTGTGGGATTACTCTATTAAGGTTCATATCCATTGGATGAAAGTCTAAGATCAATTCAACATTAAATGTATATTTTTAATATCCTTTTTAGATTTTTGAACTTTCCTGTGTTTATATGTAAATCTAAAGTTTGTAAGAGTTAAAAGGTTTTTCTCCAACTGCATGGGAACTGATTGATGGATTTCATAATTTGGTTCACTGTGCAGAGCTCTCTGCAACAACAAAAAAAAAAAAGAAAAGCGAGATAGAGATAGATTTTAATGGCCTGTATGGTTGTTGTTGTTGTTGTTCTCAGTTGTCTCGCTCGGGCATCGCGTGCATCGGCCATGGTTCTGGTCGGGTCGGGTTTGGTTTTGGTCTGGCCTGGCCTGGCCCTGGCCAAGACAAGACACTTTGGGTTTAATACATAAAAATTGTTGTACATTCGTTGGGTTTGGGTTCATTCGTTCGTTCATTTGTTCTCGCTGCTTATGTCGTAGTCGTCGTCTGTCTTTGAGGTTGTCAGCCTTTTTGGACCCATGGCAGCAAAAAGCAAAAGAGAGACCAAGAAGGTTGAAATAAAATAAAATACAACAACAACAACAAAAACTTGTTCGGTCAGTGCGTATCACAAAGCAAAGCAGTTTTTGTTGTATGTATCTTGTATCTATCAGTGTGTGTGTGAGTGAGGGCCATAAAGAAAACTCATTAAACAGGCCAGCAGAGAAAAAAAAGAGTAAGCCCTGTTTAGTTGGTTGGTCGATCATTAAAACTCCATAAACACAGAGAACTAAAAATACCCATACTGACCTCTCCTACATGTATTTTATACACATGATAATATCACAAATAAAATAAATATATTAAAATGATAATACATACATTTGGGGCTTTCAATCCAAACAAACACAGATATTAATCAACGACACGATCACATATCGAGGTCATTTATATCAAACCGGTTTAAAACAAACCGGTTTTTAACCAAACCGCTTTTTCACTGGGTAAACCAAACTCGTAAACCGAACCGGTTAAAAATGTAACCGAACCAAAAAACCGAAAAATAAAATGGTTCGACTGGTTCACCTTCAGCTGTATTATAATCAACAGAGCAAAATCAGCAATTAGCTAAAAAATATTTACGAAAAATTTCTTTATTTTTTATTTTTATATTTTTTTTCTTTTTTATTAGCTAATGACCCAAAATTGTAATAAGCCGATCTTGATTCTATTATACCGTTGGGGATCAACTTATTTAATAATCGAACGTTAACTTTTATCTTTACTTGAGATTGGCTTGAAATAGAAATGAGTATGACTGGCAGGCATGCAAAATTAAGGTTGTAAAAAGGGAGAACGATATAGCTCAGTTGTCAACTCTTTGGAAAAAAGAGCTCCGCCTATTTTTGAATCAGATTTCTTAGATTCCAGGAAACAAACTTAAAAAGTAAAATATCGATTGTTAGCGTTTACCTAAAGATTATTAAATATTGGAATATTTATCAAGAAAGTCAACTTAAGCATAGCTCGAAGAGTTTTAGTAGTTTCAGTTATACATGTATCAGTAGAATGAACATTTCACATTGATTTTGGGAGTTAGGAGATATATTATTATTAAGTCTTAACTAAAATTCCATCATATTGAAGTTAATTCAAGTCGTTTAAAATCAATATTATTTCCTGTTGTTTTGAAAACCACATAAACAAGTATAATAAAACTAATCAAATGGAAATGTTAGCTTGTGAGTTTATTAAAAATTAAATGCTTATTATATAATAGGGTGTGTTCCACAGATCGAAGTCGATTTCTGTATGCACTTATGGATTTTGAATTAGAATTGTTTAAGTTTGTATGTGAAGTGCCCAATATGTCAGATATTACTGGTTCAGGTCAAAAGAAAATTGTATTTATTTGACGATTTTGATCCGCTTGGCTTCAGTAGATGATTAATTGTAACCGTCACAGTTTTTAAACAATATCAAGTGACCAAAGATGTTTTCGTCACTTGATATGTAAAGTTGTAGGATATCAAAAACGAAATGAGATCGTTTATACGGAAATTGTCGTCGAAATTTTGAACATACCCGATTAACTGAAAACCTAAGTCTTTGTTAATAAATAATCTGAAGACTTGATCCAAAAATATGATTTTTATAAAAAAAGAGCGAACCGAACCGAACCATAACCGCGGTTCAGTAAGCCCCAAAAACCATGCAGTGAACCGACCGCGCCCATAACAAAACGAGTATACAAACAATCGAAACGAACCCGTCCTTATTTCCGAATGGTTTGCATCCCTGATAGATACTACAATAAAATATGGGACAACCCTAGTTGACTGGTAGAAGCGCTGAGTTGAAGGCCCAAACAGCTGATTCAATTTCGATGGGGGTAGTTTTTCGAAAAGTTCGACAAAAGCATCGATTGGCATATTTTGAAAGCAACGGTAAGATTTAGCAAATAAAAAATTCCATATATCCTCCAAAAATCCCTAAATATTTGCAAAAACAATTAACTAACTAATCAGCGCAGTGTGACCGTTCCACTTTTGGTGTGTATTTTTTGAAGGGAGGTGTTTTGGCGTTAAACAGTCACACTGCACCGTACGATGGCCCACCCATCGGAATAAGTTGTCAATTTCGCTAGCGAACGATTTAGTTTATCTGAGAACTAAGCTGAAGGAGTTAAAGATATAAGCAAAAATATGTAATGGCGTGACGTTACAAAAAACAGAAGTGGGTCTTGAATTCGAACTCTGCGAACTAAGCAAAGCTTCTTGTATAAAACTTTCTTTTAGTAGGATTTGAACTAATAAAAGTTTATTTACCGGGTTATCATATTCAAAAATGTTTTCTCTATCAGGCCTGTTCCCATTTTCACTTTCGATGTTCTTGCTTCCAAAAACCGACTGTGTTATTCGAGTTTTAACTTTAAAATTCCAATTACCTTCAATCGATCCTCTTCTTCTTCTTCTTTAATGGCCATCACAATCGATCCTCTTTAATTGTTTCTTAGAAATCACAACTTTTATCAATTCCGATTAATCGGGTTCGGAAACGAGAACAGGGCTGAATATTCTCTTTTTTTATTAGCAAAAGTATTTGAAGTGATGTTACCTCAATTTCCGTTACAAATTTCTTTATCGGGGGTGCCACAGAAACCTCTTCCAACCAAATTTCAACCGAATTCCAATTCTTAGGTGACACAGAAATTTCTATTGGTTGGTTTCAAACCTCCCATGTTTGGTTAGGAGATTTAGCAAAGCTCTTTTTGCACTAGCGAATCTACTTGAAGGGCAGCGGATTAAGGGCTGCAAGTTATACCTCATGTTTGGCGCCAACAAATTTTTAAATTTTTTTATCATATTTATGGAGAATATGACTTAAATTTGAATTATGATTTAAAAATGCATCATAAAACATATAACACAATCAAAACATTTCAGTTAAACATCAAATTAACCCATAACTAAAAAGGGGAAAATTTTTTGGCGAGAGATTCAGCCCTGTTTTTAGAGATGGAACTTCAATTGGAACATCTGGTGTTCTAACTAGATTTTCTAACGAGAAAATGAAATCTCTCAAAGTTCTGTGGCACCGACAATTTTTTCGAGAGATTTACAAACCAACCGTCGGCAAAATCTCTAGAGATTTCTGTGGCACCCCCGTATATTTCTGTTGTTTTTGTCATAATAAGCTTAAACCTAAAACTTACATTTAATTGCAATCACTTAGGTTCTTATGATGTCTAATCAATGCAATCTGAAGGCATTTTTATTATAACAAAACATATCCATAAAAATATGAAAATAAAATAGTATTTTTAAGTACTTTTCATTTTTTTGAACTCGGGTGGACTTTTCTGTGGAAATGCCCATATATTTATAATAAAAATTTATATTATATATAATAATATCCAATTGTTAGATGAATCCTTAGACTTTCATTCAATGTATCTGAAAGTAGTCCAAAGAATATGAAAAGCTAATCATCCTAAATTGATCTTTTTTTCTTAATATATAACAGTCAAAGTGTTACTAGAACCGATTTTTCTGTTGCATTAAGGAATCCCAAAGAATAAAATTTTTTTTCTAAAATGTTTAAAAACGAAAGTTTTTTCTTTTTGTCTTTTTAGTTGTTTTGAGAGATAAGCTCATATAAAGCGTGATTTTTTGGCCATTTGGGTTTTCAGTATACATTTTTTGACACCTAACGCATGATTCGTAACGTGTGGCAACGCCAAAAATGCGCAGTAAGGTTTGCCAATTCACCATAAATAGACTAAGTCGGAATTTACACGGTGAAGCAAACCTTATGAAGTTGTTGAAAAGCTTTCGTTCGTAGGAAAGATGGATGATATTTTATTATTCCATATTCGTTTCCAAGCCATCTAATTTTCATACATAGATTACTTTAAATGTAAGAATCAGAGTTTATATAATCACATAATATGAATAGATCACTTGAACTCGATGAATCCTTAATTATTTGATCTCAACCCAATTTAAAGATCTCTTCAAACACTAAACAAAATTTAAACTTGGATCTGAAAATGTTAATAGATCACTTTAAATTGAAAAATCAATTTGATCGAAGATTAGAATAAATCAGAAGAACTATTTAGTAGATCACTTCAAATGTAAGAATCAGAATCTAGTAAGTAAAATAATTCAAACAAAGTTCAAAAATCAATTTAATCGACGACCAAATGACTTAAAACGGAAGACTTCACTTCACTTCAAGTAAATCTACAATCAAATGCTCTTCGTACATCACTTCAGATCAGAAAAATAATACTTTTTACCTTTCAGTATCTGGTTTTGCTAAAGGCAAACCTCAATCTCTAATCAACTTTAAGTTTTACAATCATAAACTTGGTTTAGTTTTACCAACTTCAGTTGGTAGCCCATATAAACTTAAAACTATCATAAAATGCACATTTTATGAGTTGATAGTTCAACATGCCTCCACACACACACACACACACCCCACACATACCTACGTGCATACATAAGTATGTAAGTAAGTACTTATTTAGATACTTTAAGCATGCCTCTTCTTCCTGCTAATTAAGGATCTTCTAACGGCCTCTGTGCGTGACTTTTGTAAGTCAAGGAACATCGTAATTTTTAGGGTGTTCTTTATGTAGAATACAGGAAATATCAGAGAGAGAGAGAGAGAGAGAGAGAGGCGCAAGAGAGCAGCAAACGACATTGAAAATGTAGATACAAAAGTATCTGGAGAAGGAGAACTTGTTTCAGCCTAGGTAGGCTCGCACACATTGTCCATATGTTTATCTCTCTTTCCTTCGGGCCAACTCTCCTGCTCGCTCTTATCGTAATTTGATCTTTGAGCAAACAGAACCAGCGAAAAGGACGCGACAACTAAACTGACTGTGCAATATGCCAGGGGTTGATGTTTGCTCCTCGTCCTGGAGCTCAGCACAGCTGTCGTTTTTTTTTCGGTTTTCCTTTCTGGTGGTGGTTGGTTCTTTCACTACACCAAAACCGTTACGTTCCAAGAGAGAATCCAGCGAACCTGCGCAAAAATATGAAAATGAAAAGAAAAAAATCCAATTTTTTTTTTGCTTGATGATTTTCCATCCATCAAAAGTTGAATGCCTTTAAATGTCAATATGAATGGGAAAGTTGGCCCATGAGGCTAGGTAACAAAAACAACAACAACAACAACACAAAATAAATGTTAAACATTTTGTCTCAATAACCATGAAGGAAGTGGGAAATGTAGAGTTCAATGATCGAACCAGGGTAAATGGGAAGATCAGTGTTGATCTGTACCAAGTTATTTAACTGAAATTAAAGAATTAGCACAGCTAAGCAGAGATCGCTCAAAATGGAAGAATCAATAAAATTTTGATGAGACTTGAAATGGTAGAATTTTTACATTTGTAGTTGGATTCTGTTTAGAAATCACTTCAACATTTTGGATAAGATTATCTCCCACACTTAATAAGAATTACCAGATAAGATCACTTCAAATAGAAGAATAAGCTTTTGCACGATCAGATTTTAGGCATAAATCAGTTTAAATAGAATACGAATTCTGGCATTTCTCAAAGGAGTCTCTTCATATATCACTTTATATTAAAGAAAGCGTTAAAAATTTGAGAAGAAAATATCTGTACACTTTTGATAAGAATTAAATGTTTAGATCATTTGAGACTCATTTCATGAAAAATTTCATCACATTCTCTTTAAATATCATTTTCAAAAAAAATTACTCATAGATTACTTCATATAAAAGAATTTTAACATTTATGATTAGTCTTTTCATAGATCACTTTATTTCATAGAAAGCTCACACCTTTGATTAGAATTGAATGCATAGATCATTTGAAATAAAAGTATGATGTAACATTTGTGCCTAGATTACTTCAAATGAAACATGTTTGATCTGTTTAAATGCATAAATCACTCGTATATTTATTCAGATTGTCTTTAGAGTTCACTTAAAATGGAAGAATTAGTATTTTAATGATCAGATGTTAGGCATAAATCACTTTACAAGAAAGATTGCTTAAATTTTTTGATCCTAGTTCATTCCTAGATCACTTCACATTGAAGAAAGATCACTATAGATCACTTTCAAAGAAAGAATCTGTAAACGTTTGATCAGTTTATAAGCAAAAATCACTTAAGTTGGAAGAATTATTGGATAAGATCACTTTAAATACTCTACTCTACTCATGAATTATCGTTTACCTTACATCAAATTATTTTCATAAATTCCTTCAAATAAACAAATTACACCAAGTGCAAGTGCAGATTAAATAGTAGATAAATTAATTTTTTGAACATTTTGAGAATGATTGTTGATAATGAAAGGTGAAATTTAACTTATTTTAGATACTCTTAATATAATTTTCGGTACTTGCTTAACGGGGGTACGTTCCCAGAAAACCTTGTGTTAAGCGAAACATGGATTCAGGACGTTCCTGAAATTCCAAATTGTCAACAAACTAATTTTTTTATTGTTCAAATTTGGTCTGTCTGTATTAAAGTCTCGTACATTTGTTGAATGTGCTTTAAGGTGTAAGTCCTCCTTTTACCCTTTTTTAAAATATTTTTCAACTTCAGGTACAAAACAATACAAGAATCAGTCTTTAAATAATTCTGCAGTTACCCTAGCTTTAAAATTAGCTTTCTAGTAAACGGGTAATTTGCTCTTGTCTATCCCTTTAAACGCACGGGGATTCAAAGACTTATAAACAAGCATTGGCTTTAGTTGAAAGTCATCAGGCGCATTACTACACAGCAAAAGTGTAAAATGATCTTTGTGTGCCTTAAAGCCGGGAGCTACTTTTTCATTCTTTGATTAAAAAGTTCGATTTCATCAGCATTGAAAACTTGGTCAGGCAATAATTCCTCTTCTTCAATGAACCCCTGACTTTCTTCTGGGTATGTGGACCATCATCGGCCGATGCCGCTTCGCCTTTAAATTGAATGCTATGAATGGAGAACCGTTTTTAAATTTCTCGAACCATCCATTACTAGCAACGAAGTCTATGCTGGAAGAGAGCTTTCCATTTTGCATAAATCCTGAGTGCCTTTTCATGAATGATCCGCTGGCTTAAAGGGATCTTTTTTTCGTAGCTATCGTCAATCCAAATGCTAAGTGCTCTTTCCATTTTTTCCGAAATAGGTGCCCATGCTCTACTTGTAAATTTTGTAGATATAGATGACCTAATCCTTCCTTTTTGATAGTGCGAACTGTTGCCTCATTCAATTCAAGACTTCTTACAATTTCCGTGGCAGTTTGCCCCAAGCTGTACCAGTTTTTTATGATACAAGCACAAAGGCACTAACGCATCAATTGACAGCAAAAAAAAATCGATATTTTGCAATCGTGTAAGAACGAGGTTTTCCAACGTGTTAAAAGGAGGAAGGGAGCAAATTTGTAACCGTGTAAGACCGAGTTCGTGCTGAGAGAGTCCGTGTTAAGCAAGGGCCAAGTGTACCTAAAATTCTTTACTAAACCTTAAATTTGATAAATTTACTTCTTAATTTTTTTGAGCATTTAAATTATATCCCTCCCAAAGCTTATTCAATGCTTGGCTTTGTAAAGCGAAATTCTAATCAGTTCCATGATCCTATTACATGGTTGAGTCTGTACTCTGCCTTGAATATGCTTCGCTCATCTGGCGTCTGCAAAAAAGATTCCTCAAATTTGCATACTGCTAACTGAAATTTTTCAGAGCCTTTACCACCGTATTTGAGTAGATGTCGCCTCAGGCATATTTCTACACTTGAGGATAGGAGGTTGTTAATTGCATCCTTCATTTTTTTAAATGAAATTATAGTCGGCAATATTAATTTCTTAAATTCCCTTCAATTTTCCGCCTAGATCTTTGCGTGCCATGGTTCCATTTAGGGTGGGGACTCACAGGGCCAATTATGCCCTTAATGATCCAATTTTAAGAGCTCTTCTTACATACAATTGTTTTCCAGTTAGTTGTTAAGCAGTTAAGTTTATTCGTTGGTGAAATACAATAATAAATAAGCATTTATTTCATAGAGTAAAGCAGGGGTGCCCAGAATGAGCTTACCACCGCGTTAAAACCAATACCAATGCACAAAAGCAAGAACAACCACAAGAAATATAAACCCTATTTTTGCTTAATGAAAATTTGCAGAATTTGTAAGACTTTAAACATAAAAAATTGGATCAAATTTGTCTGAGAAGTTCGCCAATTTTCATCAAAAATTCTTTAAAATTAGCTTAATTCTATTTGAGTTTTTGAACAAAAACATGTGATCAAACCAACATGTCGATATTATCGACTTGTTTATCAAAAGATCACATAAGATCACTCTTAAACTGTATCACTAAGCTTCGAAGAAATGCTTTTAAAGTTTGAAAAATGCATTTAAGTATCCAAAGGGTATAATATGATTTAGAATTGAAAATAATTTTTGAAATCCTAATTGGGAAAAACCCTATTTTCAGTAATGAGCTCATCCATGAAAAGATTATACATACCTATATACTAGAATTTCCAATTGGGTTTGAGAAACAGGGATGCAAACCGGTTCTGAATCGAACCAAACCATCACCGAACCGCAATTTAATCTGATAATCCGAACTAGCGACCTTTCGAAAACGACAAATCGAACCAAAAACCATAAAGAAAACACGTTTTGGCTCGGTTCATTGTCGAGTTTTATCGCTATAAGGCCCCTCGCACACAGAACGCGGAGCTGAGCAGAGCAAAATGCTCCGTTCAGCTAAGCTGTTGGTGTGCGGGCTCGCTATGTGCTATGTGCGTTTGATTTTCCAAAGCGGATATGCTACTCTCCGGTGGGCCTAAGGGCTTACCTACGGAAAATGCGCTACCTTCACCTTTTTTTTTTTTTTGAGAATAACCGTACTATGTAGGGTATAATGTTTCTAAACCAGCTTATAAAGGGTAATATTGACGGCTGAGTACTTACTAGGGAGCGTGAACTTTAGTGACCCTTCAAGACAAACACAAAACTATATTCCTTGAGGCTTCCGGTTGCTTTTTCTTTATATGGTCTAATGGTCCATTTCGCATTTAATGTAGGGTTTGCAATAATATCTTTCCACTTCCTACGAAGGCTTTAAGTCTTTCCTTCCTATCCCTTAGGTTAAATTAAGATTTGCTGATAGACCCTATACAAGGAAGACTGCTTATAGACCGAATTAATCCTTAGCGATGCCTGATCGTTGTTATTAGACTACAAAAATTTGCCAATTGATTTGTGTAAATATCCCAAATCTGCTACAGGACAATATTCTCCATATTCTGTACGAAATTTAGCGTTTGTAAGGATAATCAAATGTTTTCTAGGAATTTAATTTCCAACGTGTGCAAGGATTCGCCCATTTACTTTAGAAATCATAATGTTCCGGGCTTTCATAAAATATTTAATAAATTCAGTGTGAAACCGCAGTTTAGTTAGCTACAAAAACCATGTAATGAAACGGTCCGTCCAACCCGTATTTCACAACGGTTTGCATTCCTGCTGAGGAATTATACATTTTACACAGTTTCTTTCAATTTTCAAATGATAAAACTAGCTACTTGGTATGACAACTATGACTTAAAAAAGAAAGGCTCAAGCTAAGGTCCCACAGGCAAATAATTTGCCCAAATTTTGATGAAAAATTGATTAAATAGGACAACTTAGGAAACTTTTCGGCTATTTTTGATCAAATTGCTTACGTATGGAACCATAGTTTTATTTTTAAGTTCTGCAAAATCTGTAATCATGGCTATTTAGAGACATTTTTATGAAAATTTGGGCAAATTATATGCCTGTGGGACCATAGCTTAACGCTGGACAAAATTATGTTTAATAGATTTCAAACCCAAACTAAAAATTTCTAAAAACTCTGAAAAAGATTCGGTGCTGGTAAAGCTTAAGGTTTGGTTTTTGGCGAAACCAACGGTTTCTGTTTGAGTCTAATATTTTGAATACGTTATTTCTAGGGTTATTTTTGATATGATGATACGTTTTCTCGTCCAGTTAGTCTACAAAAATCCGCCATTTTAGCCCGAAATGACAAAATCTAATTTTCAAAGGCCGTCTTAAATACTTTACAACTATTTTGACATTGAAATTGTAGACAAAAATTAATATATTCCTAAAGAAAATGATTTAAGTTCATTTTCATAAAAAATATGTATATGACATTGACAAATTTCGACCTAGGTTAATGAAAATGGGCATTATGGATTCTTTGGAACCTGTACTAGGCTGCTTAAAGTAGACTTTTTCTAAAAACTCTTCCAATTTACACGAATTTGTTCTAAATTTGTGTATAACTTTCTAAAATTCCGTCCCAGGTTCATAAAAATTACCTATATTTATTTTAAAGTACCTGTTTCGGGCTTTAAGAGGCTTTTACCAACCCTAAAAACTAGTCTAAAGACCCATATACGATTCTATGAACTGAATCTGATTATAAGTTCAATGAAAATTGACATTCTGTATTCTTTGGAGCCTGTAATTTGCTTTTACAAAACGACTTTTCCTAAAATCTGAATTTATCTCGTATAATTTGCCAATAATTCCAACAAATTTCGACGTAGGTTATGGAAAATGGGTGTAATGGATTCTTTGGAAACTGTATTAAGCCATATCGACAGGGATACGACAAAAATTTGAAAAATTTTGTAATGGAAAATGAACATTATGGATTCTTTGGAACCAGTACTTTGAGTCATTAAGCCTTTTCTTTTGTAAATCGCCAAGTTAGGTACCTGTTCCTTAAGATGTTGTACTAGCCCGACCCATATACGATTCTATGAACTGAATGTGACTATAAGATTAATGAATATGGGCAATATGAATGACATGAAATCTGTCGGAATAGATTATAATATTTTTCTGGTCTTAAGAATTAACTCTTAATGAAACTGAACATTATAGATGAGAATCAAAGTCGCTCAAAGTAAATTAACGGAAACCATTTCTCTCTCACACTTAAGCTGCCCGACTGACTCTCACAGAGTGTGAGTTTTAAGGCTTTGGCAAACGAAATGCTACGGTTTTACTGTAATATTAATTTAATTTATAAATTTCCAATATCAAACTGATGTCATTTTGGGTTATGTGGTGTTATCTTTCCAAACAATTGACTTTATTTTCAAATTCCAGCTAATATGTACAAATGTTTGTGATTTTCTGTGAATTCTTCAGAAAGTTGACATTTCTTAGAGGCGATCGACCTAGCCGGGCCACCTACACACACACACACACACACACATACAAATGTTGACTTAATGATTAGACAAGAATATGCAAATATTGTAGGTACTCAAAGTACAACTCCTCCTTCTACTTCTTCTTATCCGCGTGCGGGTATATGTACATTGTACGTTTGAGTAACTCAAAGAGGTTGGTTTTGTTTAAACTTTGATGACAAGTGAGACTAATTATACAATGGACTTTTTAAAGAAGAGCACAGGAAGTGGTAAAACCAAAAAAAGACTAGCTAAAAGACCGTCGGCAAAACCAACTGATCTGATCTAAGAAAGAGACAGCCAGTGTGAAAGAGAGAGAGAGAGCCAGCGAGAGAGCGCCTGGCTGAGAGAGAGAGCCTGGCCAGCGACCACCTGTCCGAAAACGAGCAAAGCAAACGAACGAATAAAGCATACCAGGCAAAGGAATTAGGGAAGGAGCGCGCCTGCAACTGCAGTTTGATTAAGCGCAAAAAAAAAAAAAAATTAAATTACCCTTTTGAAATTTAGCTTGCAGCATGTTCGATGTTCTAGCTTAAAACTTACCCGTGGCTTGCGAGAAACCTCTGCCGCCGCCGCCCCCTGCTGCTGCTGCTGCTTGCATTAGCATGAGCAGCATAAGCAGCCTTAGAGCGAACATGTTGTTAATCCAACTTCGACTGCGACTGCCTTGTAGTTGTTGTTGCATTGTTGTAATCCAGTTTTTCTTTTTTTTTTTGTTGTATTTGTTGTAATCGTTTTGTTTTTGTGTATTGTTTGTGTCTGCTCAATTATTTGTCGATTGGTAGTTTTAATTTGCGTTCATTTATGGTTTAACAATTAAAACTCGCGCCCACGACGCCGTTTTATAAGCGGCAGAATACAAACACATTTTGTTGTATTTTCAAATAAAAAAAATCATTTTTTTCCAACGGTTTGAAACGACGCCGCCGCAACGACGCTTCCTTTTGTATTTCGCTCTCTCTCTCTCTCTCTTTCTTTGCGACACAAACACACGCGCGATAGTAGGTAGACACACACCACTTACAAAAATTGTTTGCACTTTTCAATGAAAAAAAAAAATATTTCAAAAAAAAAAAAATATGGATTCTATATATTTATTTTAATTTTTGCTTGCATTTTTATATTGATAACAAAGATCGACAGCATGCATTTTGCTTGCCATCTTGCTTGCACGCACACGTACGCGACACACACACAAACAGACAGACGGACAATTCGCTCTTCACCCAAAAAAATTTTGAATGCAATTTGTTGGTATTTGTTGTTGTTGTTGTTTGCTTTGCTTTTTGCAGACTGTCCGCAAAACAACCGTCTCCGTTCACGACTCGCAGCACTTTGAAGAGCGGCTCAGTGAGCACAAATTGAGTTGCCAGTGCGCATGGGAGAGTGTGTGTGTGCGCGTCGCTCTCTGGCTGCGCTGAGCGCTTAAAGCGGCTCTGCAGCGACTCTCTCTCTCTCTTGGTTTTGGTGGTGGTTGGCAAATTATTATCGATAACATCGACTGCAGCGGGGAAATAAGTTAAGGATATGCAGAAAAAGAAAAAGTTTGTTCCCAAGGATCTTAAATATAGGGAAAATGATTAATTTTAAACTGAAAACTGCCTAAATTTGGTTTTCTTGCTAAAAAAAACATGTAATTTTCGAAATTATTTGAAAATAACCGCCATGATGTAAATACATCAATGTATGTACAGATATCGAAATTTTATGGACTATTTAAAAAGGCATTTTTGATGTCGCTTCATAAAATTCAATGAAATTGAGTTCTGATCCTGTGGTGAGCGTTGTGCAAACGCGATCCATGCATCGAAGAGCACAGACAAGCTTATCGAAATAATAAAATAAATACTTTTATAAATAAATATACCCCTTTTATAATTTATTTTTATTTTTTTTTTTTGCTGGCCATTTGGCATCAAAGTTTTTCACCAGCTAACTTTGGTAGAATGACTCACTAAGAAAATACATGTTAGTTTTGGTTTGGTGTTCTGCTCATATCTATATATCCATGATTAGTTAAAATCCTTGAAAGCAGAGCGGATTAAAATGGTTTAAAATTTATTTTAGTCTTAGACAATCCAATTTTATAGCGGAACATATAAGGTCTGGGTGAAAATGCTTACGCCCGAGCACCACTTCATTTCAGGCACAGCGTTGATAGTTTTGGCACAGCAACCGTTTTTATATCAACAAAAACGTTTGGCATCTCAAAAGGTTGCTTAAATGAAAAAGTACAATGAAAAGGGGAAAATAAAAATTTAATTCTAACAACTTTATATTCGACGGACCCATGTTTTTTTTTAAAAATCAAAGAAAAAATAAAAATTTGGCGGTTGGCAATCTTAATCATTTAATTTGTTCCAAGTAGATTTGTTTACATCAATTTTTGAATATGATATCTCATCAAATGGCCGCCTCTGGCGTTGATGGCGTATTGTGCCCTTTTTGCAGCATTTTCCATCGATTTCGCCAACATTTCGGCCGGAATAGCGGCTATTTCTTCACGAATGTTGTCCTTGAGCTCTTCTACGGTCCTTGGCTTGTTAACGTAAACCTTGACTTCAAATATCCCCACAAGAAGAAGTCAGGCGGCGTCAAATCGGGCGAACGCGGTGGCCAGTCCAAATCACAACTTTTCGACATCAAACGGCCCGAAACAATTTCTTCAGAAAATCGATTGTTATGCGACTTGTGTGCGGTGGAGCGCCGTCTTGTTGAAACCAGAACTGCCTCATACGCTTTCGACGAATAATTGGCATCACAAAATTGGTCATCATGTCGCGATAACGCTCCTGGTTGATGGTAACAGCATGGCCATTTTCATTTTGGAAGAAAACGGCCCAATGACCGTTTTCGCACTAACGCCGCACCAAACTGTGACTTTTCGTCATGAAGAGGCACTTCTTGAATCTCCTGAGGATTTTCAGTGGCGTAAATACGGCAATTTTGCTTATTTACGGTCCCATTCAAATGTGAAATGGGCACATTTTTTTAATTTTTTAAAAGCACGTTGAGTTTTCACAATTGACTTGTTCTGTTGAATGTAAATTTCAACTATTTCAGAGCGCTCGCGTGGCGTGTATTGTTCCATGGTAAAATCTGCTTGGACTGACGCTTCAAACGCGGTATGTCATTAAGCGATCTGACATCTCTGTCAAAAGTTATGGCGTTGCCAGATGGGTCCGTCGAATATGGGCAACCCTGTATACTGTACCCACATCGAGTTTGTTTTAGATTTGGAAAACTCCTCCTCCATCTTTTATCAGCGAAAAACTGTCTTTCTCTCTGTATAAACGCGTGGATCTCACAGACTATAAGAGGTGGAGCCACCAATTTTTGCATGTATGAAGGTGTATACTGTACCCACATCGAGTTGGTTTCAGATTTGGAAAATTCCACCTCCTCCATCTTTTGCATTCTCTGTATCGTAACGCGTTGATCTCAGAGACTATAAGAGGTAGAGCCACAAATTTTTGCATATAGTTTGCTTCAAATTTGGCAAATTCCTTCTCCTTCTCCTTCTAACCGCTAAAAACTGTCAGAGCTAAAATTTTTAATTTTTAACCTATATTCTATTCTGTATACCACTACAAGATCCGAGCAAAAACAAAGAAGCAAGGCGCCTCCCAATTATTCAAATAAATTTTAAAATAAAAGGAGTTCAAAGCTATCGGGGCACTCGACCGCAACACTCTTACTTGTTTTTTTCAATCTGTCTTTTTATTCGGAAAAATATTGGCATCTCTGCTATCGAGGCAGATCTGCGTAGCAACGACCACTCAAACACACAAACAAAAATCGGGTTTCTCTTTCTATTTCGTATTGTTTTTGTTGCTTGAAATATATTTTATGCATTTGTATTGGCTTTAACGCGCTGGTAAGCTGATTCTGGGCACCCCTGGTTTAGACGTTATTGAACATTACTGGTGAGTGTAAGGGGGGACGCTAACCTGATGACGCGCAGTGTATATGCAATTGTGTCGTCCAATGCGGTGTCAGCCACTGTACGCTTTCCATACAGCTCGTTCATCCCATCAAAGGAGCACATCTTCCTGGTAACACCACTTGTTCCACTGTTGCGTTTTACTTCATATAATTTCTTCTGAGCGCCCGCAACTTTGTTTTTGCTTGCACAGTGCCTCCTCTTTTGCTGTCCAAAGGCTTCTATTGAATTCGCTTTTACATTTGGTCCAAACACAGCTAACTGACAGCACAGCTGTTCTTCAGATGAGGTGTTGCCAGACTGTTTTTTTTTATAAAAACTCATGGTTTTTCTCAAAAACCATAATCAAAATAGGTGTATAGAAAAAAAACATGATTTGGTGTTTATGCTTGCATATTTTGGAAAAATCATGATCTGCAATCATGGTTGTTTGCATGCATAAACGTAGTAATAAGCGATAGCCAAGTTATGCGTAAAAGAAAGTTCGCAGCCCTAGTTGCTCAGTTCACTGTTAAAGTAGGCTTTGCCCTTTAGTTTCAATTTGTGAACTGGTTGACCAAGCAAATAAAATTCATTTGTCTTTCGACACTTGTGCAAGGCACATGAAAAATTCTTTTCTTTCTTACTATTTATTATTGAGTACCTGAAATATTTTTTTTCAATAACCTCGCGATGGAATGGCACAATACAAAACTATTTTATTTTCTTTTAATTTTAAATTTATTTATTATAAATATAATAATAAATATTTATTTGTATATTAGGGTGTGCAAAGCACATTTAAAATTTCTTTTCTTTCTTACTATTTATTATTGAATACTTGGAATATTTTTTTTGTTTAATCTCACGTCGTAACTGGAGCTACAGCTCAGCGAAACCTAAACACAATACCTAAGCCCAAATAATCTTAATATCTTATGAATGAATAGTTTTTTGAAATGTATATTATTTGATTTAAAAATTAAAAGTATTAGACGCATCGTCCATAAAATATAAAACAAAAATATTTTTAAACCTTGGTTCACGCACATAGGGTTTGCCTGGTCAGACAGAGTTGCATACCGTCGAATTTTTACCCCAAGTAGGTTAATATTTTTGATTTCTTACCGTTCTATTTCCTTTTGGCAGAAAAAATACATTGTTTTTTCATTTATTATGAGCCAAAACAATAATATTCGAACAAAAGAAATGGAATGTTAATGAGCTTTATGTTGAAACATTGTACGAGATTTCTGTGTGTATTCTTGGGAAGGCATAAGAAACATGTATGTATAATCGACATTTCAATGTTGTTGACAGACCGGATTAGTCCATTTGAAGCAGTAAAAACGAGTTTTACGACGCAGCTTATCGCCTGTTTCTGAACATATTCAACACCATTTTCGGTCGGTGAGTGTATCAGGACCGCTGTGTTGAGGAACCACAACACTGCTGTCAAGATTTATTGCTTTGCCGAAGAACGATTCAAAAGCCAAACGAGTCGTAAATTTGCGAGGACCAATGTTTTGGAAAGCGTATTTAAAAATGTGCCTTTCCCGTCTTTTCGGTTGATTGCATCGTTTTGTTTACAAATCATATGAGTGGCCAATGCCATTACATCAATAATATTGCAGAAATGAAACTTGTATAATGCGTTAGCATTTGGTGCATAGAATAGAATCAACGCCGGTCTTAGTCTAATTATAAAACAAAATCGCTTCGGGTTTCATGGCTTCGCCTTCAACATTTTTTGTGTAATGAACGGTGGACTACAATTCAACTGCCTTATTCTATTTTGGCTGCGAAACAAGACTGTCACAAAAACCAAACACAGTTGAAAGGACTGGCCGTTTGACCCTCTTTATCGCTTCTTTGGGAAGACATCATTTGTTTGATCTATCAGCCAAATATCAGCCATCATTGTTCTGCCGCAGTTAGTGTAACGATTTGCAAGATACATCAATATATTTTCACCTTGTCTCACCTCTTGCTCGTCTCCTTCATCTTTTCCAGTGTATAATTTCCCTTGCAATGGAAATTTCGTCTTCGAATCGCATGCGTACCATACTTTTATGTCATACCTTGCTAGTTTCGATGGAATATATTAAGTAAATTTAGTTCGGCATCGATATGGATACAGCTCCTCATCGACGGTTACATTTTCATAATATCTGAAAAGATTTTCATTCGAACAGTTTATATATATCACGATTGGGAGCTGCTTTGTCTGTTTCATCAAAACGAATATATCGGGATAAAGCAACGAATCGTTTGTGCGACATAGCTGCATGGAATATTGGCAGCGCATCAGATTGCCACCATAGCCTTGAATCCTTCATATTATTATGCATAAGCCAAAAGAATACCAATAAATGCATCAAGTTTAGTAATGGTCAAATCAACCCATTCTATTTGTTCGTTCCATTTTTGACGCTCGTTACTAACATTACACATACCTGCGTGTGTCCTGCAATGTGTTGAAAAACAACTGTAGTAAAACAAAGCTTTTAAAAGAATATAATTAAAGGTATCCCATTTTAAAAAAGTTTTTAAAATTGAGAGAGAAAGAAAAAAGAGTTCATGAAAGAGAATCATGGGGCGTTTGTATAGTACTTCAGAAAGGAGGAACAGAGTCCGTTATTTTAGGTTGCGGCAATACAATTATTTTAGTAACCAAAGTCAGGGCCACTACTACTACTACCTATCTATACTGACTGACATATAATATACCCACAGCCAAAACTGCTTATTCTTGAGATCTAAGATTTGGCATAGACCTTCGTTTAGCGCACTAAGAAAGAAAATTTGGAAAATTTGTCCGCAAAGTGGGTCAAAAAGACAAAGAAAAGTTGGTAAGGATCACAAAACATGCTAAGCGAGGGAGAGTGAGAGAGTGAGCGGGGACGTTTACATTAAAAACAAAAAAGTTTTTATACCCTTGGAGAGGGTATATTAAAATTGTCCGGATGTTTGTAACGCATAGAAGGAAGCATCTCCGACCACATAAAGTATATATATTCTTGATCAGCATGACGAGCTGAGTTGATATAGCCATGTCTGCCCGTCCGTCCGTCCGTCGTTTCTACTATCTCCGTCAGTTTTGAAGGTATGTACAACTGAAGTTTTAGGAAAATACGGAACATTTGTCGAACCAGCCGGACGGCAATATTTTGGTATTAAAAAAATTTTAGCTGTTTTGCTAAGAGCATGAGAGAGAGAGAGTAAGCATGAGAGGGATCGACTCACACACACTCAAAATGCATCTCTTGGCTCTCTGAGACAGGGACTAACACGCTACCCTGCGGTACATCTGCCCGAATGGTTTTTGTTTGGGATTCCGCTCCGTCCTGTGCTACCTCAAAGATTCTGTTTGTCAAGAAGCTCTTGATTACAGTTGGGGCGGGAGGAGTTTCTTGATCTTCGAGAGCAGACCTTTGTGCCACACTCTAGCGAAGTGCTGCTGGATGTCAAGGTAAGCTGCTACTACATACTCTCTCCCGTCATATTCTTCTAGGATGTAATTGTTCGGGAGTTCCATGGCTCAGTCGGAAACCAAACTGGAAATCTCATTGAGCATTCTTCGAAGGGTGGATAGGAATGAAGGCAGGAGGGTGGTTGTTTTCCACTCTTCTGGCTTTCTTCCAGGGTGATGGGAAATGGCTTAGTCTCAGAGCCGCGTTATAAATAAGCACCAAGAACAATATGGCTTTGTCTGGCAGGAGCTTCATAGTCCTGTTGTCAACGTTGTCAATGCCTTAGGTTTTACGTATCACCAGATCTTGATTTCCCCTTTCACCTGAGGGAAGGTGATTAGTGGACTGTGAGGGCCATTTGGGGGGGCCAGCTATTGAGGGCAGGAGGGCAGTTTCGTACGGCTGGATCGTCTCTTCTAAGTTCAAGGCAAATTCTTTCACTCGGTCCTGTGGTGTTTTAGCCCATGAACCATCAGGGCGTTGAACTGGGAACTTGCCGCTTGCATCGTTTAGTGAGCTTCCAAAGCGCAAACTTGGTGCTCTCATCCGCAGTAGCTTTCTCCAGCATGCGGTCTGTCGTCTCTCGCCTGAGTGTGGCAAGGACTTTCCCTACTCTGTTGGCAACTCTGCGGTGTATTCTGTTAATCGGGGGATCATTTGTGCGGATATACTCTCTCCGTTGCCGCTTTTTAAAATATAGCAGCTCCTCAGCTGAAGGATTGAGTCCAGTAGAGCGTCTTTCGGGTTGATAGGCTTGGCCAATGGTGGGCGTTGCCTTCAGGGCAGCGTGTTGTACTTTACTCTCTTTACTCTAGTATAGAGAGAGGTTGACTGAATTCGCCAACTCGGTGCGGAAGGTGTGGGTGTTGGGCTCAGGTGGGAGTATGAATTGCCTCTGGGGAATCCTTGGGGGGTCGTGTTCACTCTGTCTTGTTGTAAAATGTTCTCTTGCTCTGTTGTTCTTTTGCTCAGAGAGTTGTTCTTATTGTTAATGTTCAGTCTCTTCAGTTTTGTCTTGATCTGTGTGTTGTTTTGTGGGCTGTACACTGATACATGGTGGAATTAACAAGGTGAAGCCTTCAGCCTCTGCTGTGCGCCAGTTGATGTGTGCTTTTGAGATAGAAAGAGTCGGCTGAACATTTGTTTGTCTCTGCTTGTGTATTGCCGTTCGTTTCTAGCATTCACAACGCACTGGCACTTTCGCCCTACAAACAGAAAGAGCGCTGTCTGGCTCGTCTTCACCATATTAATTCTATGAACAACCTTTACCCAATGCTAGTGGGGACCCTCACGAGACACGCAGCACGCCTAGGCGTCACTTACCATGATTTCTGCAGAAGTTGAGGATACGAAGAAGAGGAGGAATCGGTACAACACCTTCTTTTCCATTGCCCCGCCTTGAGTAGTAAAAGACTCAGGAAACTTGGTCAACCTCTCGGAGACATCCGGGCTAGAGATTCCAGCTCTACTCAAATTCATTCTGTCCACACAATGGTTAAGTAACGAGGACCCTACTCAGTATTTAAAAGATTTATTAGGATATAAAACTGGCAGCGCAATGGACCGAAAGTGGCCTTAGTGGAAGAGCGACTTGTCGCTTTCAGCCATAGCAACCTAACCTAACCTAACCTTGAATATGATATCCATTCAATCCGAAATTCATCTAATGATTCTTTCGCGTCTTTGTTTCCATTGCTTCAAAAGCTATTTTTTTTGTCAACTCGAGCCTCTCAGTCGCACAAGCAATTGCCTCGCTTTAAAATAACTTACAACAGTAAAATGTTATTCTTCTTTCAAACTCAAGTGTGCGACATCAAATCGTACGCCATTTATAAGTACAAGCCGTGTTCGGACGGCCTTACATTTAGCGTTTTTAAAAATGAACTGCGTTTCAGCCAAGCATCTCCATGCCTTGCGATTAAGTGCGCCTTAATATTTGTTGAGTTGCCACTGGTCTTTACAACTTTACTAAACTGTGCAGTTTGCAATGCGATTTCTTTGTATAAACTTTTATAAAAAACATTTAAAACATTTTGCTTTACATATCCAGAGCACAAGAAACAGTTATTCGCAACAGTGTGACCGAAGGTTAAAACAAAAATAGCACCAAAAATATTCGATTTCCGATATATCGCCTCGGAAAAATATGCGATGATGATATTCGTAATTTTGTGCAAAATCGATATCGATATTTCGATATATCGATAGTATTTTCCATATCCCTGGTAAGAAATAAAAACAAAATATATGCTGTGTGTATCGGAAAATACGTTAAATGTATTTTAGCCCATCTGTTTGAAATTTGGGTTGGGTTCAATTTCGGCCATGTTAGTTTCGATTCGATGTGTAAAATGAACTATAGCTGCCCACCTTCCGCCCAATTAAAAGCTTGTCTGTTTGTATTATGGTAGCATTTTGAAATAATTTGTTTATTTCATTTTATTTTTTTATCAGTTTCTTGTTTTTTTTTGCAACTAATTTGAGTTGGTTTCTTGTTTTGACTTAAGTTTTAATTGAAATTTTCATCTTGTTTTCTGTTTTTTTTTTTTAGTTTGGTTGTATGTTTACTTGGCTTAATAGGATTTTCCGTCTGGTAATTTGTATTTTTAAACATTTGACCATCAATTTGACTGAAAAGCACTAAGAAAAGCTGGAAAAGTAAGGTAATTGAACAGCTTTTTGGAACTCAACTAAGTGTAAGTGTGTGTGTGTGTGTCTGTGTGCTAACAAATTTCACAAGGAATCATAAGGCAGCATTTCCATTCAAATGTGTGTGTTTTGTTTTGTTTTCTTCTTCTTTCATTTTTATACAAAAAAATTTCGCTAAGCTTTTATTTTAAGTACATTTTAAAATTGTTTATGTAAGTTTTTTATTTATTTAGGTTTATGAAAAAAAAAATTGATTTTCTTTTTGTTTTTTTTTGCAGTGTACACTTTTTTCGTTTGAATTGTTTGTATATATTTATGTATGAATCGTAGAGTTAAGCGTTAATACACATACATTTTAGATGCTATATGCACTATATACTCGACTTTATATATATATATATATAATTTACATGTAAATACATTAATTGATTTAAAGTTAAGTTTTTGTTTTTTGTTTTTCATTTTAATTCTAAGAAAAAAATTACAATTTTCACATTCATGCTGTGTATGGGGGGAGGAACCGCAACCGGTCAAGTTGGGAAGGAAGGGCTTTCATCACTAGCCAGTTAATAATTGTTCTTTTCAACGATATGCTTGGGGTTAGTTAATTGACTACAATGGGAGAGAACAAAACTTGGGGGTTTTCCAAGAAATTTCAACTTACTTTCTTTTAAAAGAGAAAAGTAAATTCAACTCTTTTTTTTTTGGTAAAACAGCTAAATTCTAAGTGAAATATCCGAAATTTGTATCACATTTAAAAACTTTTAGCAGAAATTGGTAAAAATTGTGTCGGTACATTTAATTATAGAAGAAAGTTGTACACATTTTTATGAACAGCCAAGTGCAAGGAGATAAGATGGTATGTTTAATACAGGGCCGACCAATTGGAGAGGACACAAAAATGTGCTTGTGTGGATGAGCACCAAAGACTTCAGCCAAATTACTCACCGATTCACACATTCATAAAGTGGGCTATTGTAAGAGAGAAATAAAGGGCAGATGGACAAAAACGCTCATTCCAGAGATCAAAAGTTGGCTTCGCAGGAACACAGATGATGAGAGGACACGGCTACTTTAGGGCATTCCAACACTCAATTGCTGCGTGTAAGGTGACGCAGACATAGCTGCGTGTAGGAGCACACTGAAATTCACTCGAGCGATGGACCGACAGGCGAGGCAACTTAACACGATGTGTAGGACATATGCATAACAGCAGACAACATCGTATCGAAAATGACATCGTACCGAAGAGCACTGGATATTGATTGTAAGTTTTGTTGGCCTAATTCTGCGAATCAAGATAAAAGACCTGGACAAAAGAACATAATGAGGAATCTGGATGCAATTAAGAACTGATTTTTAAAAGAGTTTACTGACACTAAATAATGTTTGTTTCTTTGCTCGCAATATATAAAATATACATGAGGCATTCCATACAAAAAAGGTTATTTTCTGGCATGATGTCTCCGAATTGTATAATATTTGGCCCAGTTAGCTTGTTATGAGAGAAGCTTAACCCCAAAATTTTAAGCTTTTTCAAGCCCTGTCTACCTTGGGTAAATTTTATATAACTCGCAAAGTACGCAAAGTACTTCAGAGCTCGCAAAATATGGTCAACCAAATTTTTCTATGCTGTCTGCTCACCGAAATGACAGGAAAAACTTGAACAGAGTTGCTCACTCTCTCAACAGAACACTAGATTTTGATTTTCTAGTGTTTTCTGTTTCATAGTAATCGATGAGAGAAACACACTGAGCTGTCTGACTATAACAGTTTGATGGGGACAATTTCGTTTGGGTGTCAGCAGCTGAGCATAAGCAACTGAGCAAATCGAGCCAAGTGTCCGAGCCAAAGTGTCTTTTTGTTGTTGTGTTACACACTCACCTTGGCCTACTAGGATTAAAAAAAAAAAAAAAAAAAATATACAATATTCGATGTATTATAATTGAAATACTTATTTTTTAGCATTAAGTAGCTGAATCATCCCAAGCGTTTTCACGATAATCTTAGTCTTTAACAACGTATATTTAATTATTTGCAAATTAGTTCCTTGGACTGATTTCTCCAGTCTGGTCGCCAAAACCCTTTTAAGTGATATGAGCTTGCGTTTAACCATAACCTTTATATCGTCTTTTATGGACAGCCCTTTCACATGGACATGATCTATATTTCTCGAGGCTATTGGAGCCATTTGCAGGGCATTATGTATATATTTTGTTGACAATTTCGCGAAACCCTTTGCAGGCTTATAGTAAAAATGGCCTGCCGACAGTGGAAACAATTTTCACGTGAGACGCAATTATTGTTTGTTTATTTGCCTCGATGGCAATTTTCATTTTCCTTGCCTTTTTTGCGTACCGGAGTACTCTTTGACCTCATTAAATGATTCGAAAACTTCCCGATGTTTAGCCGTTAATACCGCCTCAAAATTTTTAACATGGGGCCAGATAATACAAGGTGGCGCAAAAGAAGTCACCCTATTGGAAGATGCTCTCATTTTTGCAAATGGCCGCCAATGTCAAATCTGTTTTGACATTTGTGGACTAGACAGATACAGAATACAAGTGAATAAGCCATGGAGCGATACACTCCCCAAGAACGCGGAATAATTGTGAATTGACGATTTTTCGACCAAAATCATATTGAGCGATGAGGCTCATTTTCACCTCAGCGGGTATGTGAACAAGCAAAATTATCGCTTCTGGGGAACCGAAAATCCGCGAGTGATGCACGAGGAGACCTTGGAAGCCCTCAAGGAAAATATCCGACACGAATGCGAGAATTTATCGCCCGAAACGCTCGCCGAAGTGATGGAAAATGCCATAAAACGAGCCCGTATGGCAATCAATTGTGACGGCGCCCATTTGTCCGATATCATCTTCTCGACTTAACACAATTAATTCTAAAGGTCTAAATAAACATAATCAAAAAACAGAATCGAAGTTTTTCATTTAGAAAAAAAATAAGAGCCAAACAACATCGGATGACTTCTTTTGCGCCACCTTGTATTATACCACATTCGCTGCAAAGCGAGTAATTTGAGGTATTGTAAAATTAAAAAAATAAGCACTTTATTAAAAAAATATACGCTTCCGGAACTATACGTTCCGCGCTTACTTGCCCTTTTCAAAGGCATACATACATTTGTGGTCGAGTTTTCTGATCACATTTAAGTACATCTTTTTTATTTTGGAAAAGTTTAAGGCTCAGGAAAATTTATAATTCTTGATGCCATTATAGGCTAATCAACAACAATCAACAGTGTCGATGTATTGTTTTGCCTTCTACAAAAGCACACATACATGCATACACACATATATTTAATTGAGGCACACACACATGCTTAGAAGACACTTTCAAAAAATTCTGCCCAGCAAAGTGTCTCAAGGAAACACATGAGCAAAGCAAGCTAGAAAAATCTCTCATTGATTGAGCAAAGAGCACTTTGTGAATAGTCAGAGGTGAGATGTCATTTCGTTACACTTTTTCATAGTGTCTGAGAGTGACTGTATTCTATCTGACAGCCTGTGAAAAGGGAGCATTTTTGGGGAGGAAAGCTGGGAGTGCAGATATTTTAATCTTGTCGTGGCAATTGCTGGGCAGCTGCAGATGTGGTGTTCTAGAGTTTCTGCTACTCTAGGTTCCTTACATTTCCTACTGGTGTGTGCTGTGGTGTTGCCTAGTTTACTGGGATGCATATAGCGCATTGGTTGCCTTTTTCAACCTTTCCTCCACATTGAGTCTCCAGTATAGTTTACTATCGATTAATCCAAGGTATTTTACGTTATTTTTTTGGCGTTAGCGGTGTTCCATTTATAGTAGCCTTGCCTTGTATCTTTTGGTAAAGAGAATGAGGTCCGTGTTCTCCGCATTGGTGCCAAGTCCGGCTTTTGTGGCCCACTTTAGTATCTCCTTGAGAGTAGAGTCCATGATTGCAGTGATGAAGCAGTTCGTTGACTTCTTTATCAGTACAGAAACACTATTAAACAGCTTTGAACGCTAAGTTCGAAGTATCTTTCTCGTCTTTAAAGTAGAAAACAGAAGTTTACACGTGGCATGTATAAAAACTGCATACTACATGTAGAAATGAAAATGCGGGTAAAAACGTGTAAAATACGTACATTTTCATGTAGATTTTACATAACACAGTTCAACAAATAGTCGGTCGTCGCGGGCCGGGGAATAAAGTAAATACCTTTCGACGGAGGCTTTCAAGCTGAATACAAGTCAATTTTCAATATTTTTTCAGCACGTCCAGATTGATAAAAGTGTTTAAAAAAGCAACTAGATTAATAAGCCATCTTTAGCGAAATAATTCGTGTGAAAAATTAGATGCATATGGGGATCTTTTCTCTTTACAGGATAATTAACCAAATTCTTGGTTGATGGGCTTAAAACTGTAAATAAATTAAAAGGGAAGATGTGAGGCATTCCAAACAAAAACAGCTTTTTCTGGCTTGATGTCTCCGAATTGAATGATAATTGGCCCAAAGGGAGCATCTCCTTTGCGGAAGTTCTACAATTAAAAGTCTAATATTGGAAATTTTTTAAATTTTAACCAGAACCAAAAATAAAATCAATAAGAAATTTTGGGAACATTTTCCATACTGATATTTTTGAGATTACATGACAGAATGGCTATAACTTCCTCAATTTTCAAGCTACCGAAATGTTCAGGCACGCAAAATGTTTGGAAAAGGTGCGGCCTTTACACGTATTTTTTTGAGAATTTTTTGAAGAATGGGTCTTTTTTGCTGGACTAAGTTTTTTTTAAAAATCCTTCTTTTTTTCAAGTTTTTTTAAAAATCCTTTTTGCGCTCCGTCAAAATAGGAAAGAACCTCTCTGAACCATTCGATACCAAAAGAGGTTTTAGGCAGGGTGATACCTTATCGTGTGACTATTTTAATCTACTGATGGAATATATACTAAGCCAGTGCCCTCATGCCAACAGTACGGGATCTAATGCTACTCGCATATGCCGATGATATTGACATTATCGGCAAAAACGAACGGGCGGTAAGCAGGGCGTTTTCAGAGATTGAGAAGCAGTCTGAGCTGATGGGTTTAGCGGTAAACGAGGACAGGACGAAATACCTACTATCCGCGGACAGAAAGTCCTTGCGTCTTGGACAATCTGTTACAATGGGAGAGTACAACTTTAAAGTTGTAGAGGATTTTGTCTACCTCGGAACGACGATAACAAGCGACAACAACATCAGCCTGGAAATCCGACGAAGAATCACTCTTGAAAACCGATGCTACTACAGAGACCTCATGCGAAGAACAAAAATAGCGCTATACAAGTCGCTTATCATCCCAGTCCTGCAATACGGCGCAGAAGCATGGACAATGACAGCAGCGGATGAACCGGCGATTGGCGTGTTTGAACGAAAAATTCTTCGGAGGATTTCTGGACCTTTAAACTTTGGCGATGATTTCCGCAATCGAAAGAATACCGAACTGTAGCTGAGCTCTATGGGGACACCTGTCTGGTGAAGGGCATAAAGAAACAGCAGCTGCGCTGGTTAGGATATGTCACCAGAATGGACGAAGAAGCTGCAGTAAAAAAGGAGTATAAAGCGAAGGCGGCTGACTATGAAGGCGGCAAGAGGGGCAGACCCCCACTAAGATGGGAAGACCAGGTGCGGGAAGACATTGCCAAGCTTGGTGTGACCAACTGGTGCCAGCTCGCATGGAACAGAAGCGACTGGAGAGCACTAATCGCAGAGACCGAGACCGTCAAATGGTTGTGATGGCCAATAAAGAAGAAGAAGAACTTGAACTTGATTTGAAAAATTTCCTATAGAGAATAAGTCTTTGTTTAAACTTGAACATGAGACTCGTGCACGTTCCGCATATTGCGTTTAATATCATATTCTTAAGACACATTCTAATCCGTAAACTTTTAATTTTTTGTAAAATCATTAAATATTAATGTTAACCCCCCTAAAAAACACATTCGTGTTGGGGGAACCAACGCATCTTATTTATACACACGCAAGTGTCTTACAAACACGTCGTTAGCTAAGTTAGAATTAGAAATTAAGTGAGTCAGTATAGATTCAAAACTACAACCGTGCTTATTACTGCTTTGTTACTTGTTAAGTACAGAAAATTCTAGATTCTTCTACAGAAGTTTTAAGCGGAACGGAACGGGGAAGTCTGGGGTTCGTTTTCTAAAAAAGTTTTGCTAGATCTTTGTTTAAAAGAAGGTTCTACAGAAATCTGTTAAATATTGAGAATTGTCCAGCACCAAAAAGTGCTGCTTGTCTTTACAAGTTTTATTTCAATCGTCAATAGGCTAAAGGTTTATAGTCATAACTAAAAGCAGTTGGAAATTTCAAAGTAATGAAAGCTGAACAAAGTATGGGTAAAGCTTGAGATTTTAGGCTGATGCTGCCAAGACCCGCGCTTTGCTGCTTACTAAATGAATTTAATGTTTAATTTGTTCATCATAAAATGTTTCGTTTTACAGAATGTCACAAAATGAAATGAAATGGGCTTTAAAACACACATTTTTGGCCCAATTTTGAGATATTTTTGACTAATTTTTAATTTTTGAGGTGCACGCGTTGCGGAGATAGTCCCTTACACAAATTTATAGAATAGATTATATAAATGTGTTTCTCTTAAAAGTTGTGATTCAGTTTTCAGATTGGTTAGCTGGAAAAATGTCTTGTGTATTATTTATTTCTTGACCGGTTTTTGGTTTCCTTGGGGAGGGATTTGCTTAACAATTTAACTAGTATTTCGTTTCTTAAATTTTCTTCGTTTTTGGTAAGTCTAAAAATTTGATAAATTTTGGCTTAGAAAATTGTTTTGTTTTTTTTTTTATTCTTTATTCGCTGCGTTTTACTTGGAACTAACTACAGGCATTATCGTTTAAAATGTAGCAATTTCTTTTCTTTGTTTAAAATGAACTTTTCAAGTTGATTTCTTTCGATACGTTTCGTTAATTGATATAGATTTTCATGTTTCATTCTTAAAATTTGCACTATTTATATTTATAATTGTGTTTTCATTTTTCGTTTTTGCCATAAAATACATAATTAACGCTATAAATCACAATACGGTTTTTTTTTTTAATTTTCGACAAAAAAATTGTTTTTCTTACATTTTGTTGTTGTTGTAGCTTACTTAACTAGAAATACATTCGCATAATTGCTAATAGCTTCATCTGCCACAAAAAAAAAAAAATTGTATATTGACTAAAGGATTACCCCTGCCCCGGCTTCAACTTAGACATGCGTGGCCAACGGACCCTTCTGGGTGACGCCTTTGCCATTGTTGGGCAGTATAAACTGACCGGAGGGACTCTGAGCACTCTGGCTGCCCGCCGCCGTGGAGGAGGAGGAGGAGGATGTTGGCTGTTGCTGCAGCTGCTGCTGATTGCTGTTTGCCAGCGGCGTGGCGGCCAATGTATTGCTGCTGGCGGTCAAATTCGAGCTGCTGCCACTGACACTGCCCGGTCCGCCGCTTGAGCCACCGGCGCCGCCGGCACCCATCATCATTTGATGGCCAAAATGCTTCAGTCCTCCGTTGTGACTGCTGTTGCTCCCATGGTGATGATGGTGATGACGTGCGGCATGATAGGGCGGTGGGGCGGGAGTGGCCGCTGGATTGGCTGTACTGGGCGGTGGTAGAGGTGGTAATATTGATGAATTTGTGCGTAAATAGGGATTGCCGTAGATGGCACTGAAGCGACTATCGATGCCATTCTGCAGCAGAGGTTGACCTGTAAGAGAGTAAGGTGATAAGGTTTTGGTTAGATTTTTTTTGAACTGGTTCCAAAAATATGGAAAAGTCTTTTGAAAAAGTGAACTAGATTTAAACCATGTTAATATTCTTAACAATCCGAACCATCTTAAAAGCGGCAAATGAACTAGTTCCCTCTCAAAATACATGTTTAAAAAAGGCTAAAGTGTTTCGAACTGTAACCATATCTAGCTCCAAAAGACAAAAAAAACAACTTAAAATTGAATTTGGTTAAAGAAAACTTTTATTAAAGTAAATGTTCAGCAGATTGAAGAAAACCAACTAGTTCTTAGACTTACTAAAGCAACTGAACTAGTTCCCAAAGTAGAAGAATTTCATTCAAACAAATGAACTAGAAATGAAACTATACCAACTACAAACTTTAAATTGAATTTAGTTAAGAAAAACTTTTATTATAATAAATGTTCAGCAGTTTAAGGAGGAGAACTAGTTCTCAGAAAAAGAAAAGGAGCTGAACTGGTTCCCAAAATAAGGAAAAATTAGTTTGGAAAAGTGTTGAAGCAATAAATCTAATCCATAACAAGTTCCCAGACAATGTCTTTTAGAAAAGTGAACTAGAAATGAACCAGTTCCAAATCTGAACTTAAAATTGAATTAAGCAAAAGATAACTTTAATTAAACCCCAGATAAGCAGATTGTTGCAAAGAACTCATTCCGAAATAACAAAAACCAAATGAACTAGTTCCCGCGATTAGTTTTTAAAAGTGAACCAGTAATGATCCAGTTCCATAACGCGTATAACGCGTGTATCCGGGAAGGAATATTTCCAGACCCCTGGAAAGTGCAACGACTGGTACTAATAAGCAAGGGCAAAGGTGATCCCACCACCCCATCTGCTTATCGGCCACTATGTATGCTAAATACAACGGGAAAGCTATTGGAAAAGTTGATCAAGCCCCGATTAGCAGCTGCAGTGGAAAGCGCTGGTGGCCTCTCCCCGAAGCAGTACGGCTTTAGGCCATGTACGGAGCAACAGGAGGTCGTTCAGGCGGCGCAGGCAAGGCAGCAGGGAAATCATTTCTCACGACCCATTATATTGCTTGCAACGCTAGATGTGAAAAACGCGTTCAACAGCGTCAAATGGGAGCATATGATTTATGCACTTAAGGAGCGATTTAGAATCCCCGAATACCTAATGCGGATAATAAGCAGCTACCTCGAAAACCGAAAATTGTTTTACCAAACAAAAGTAAGCGAAAAATGTATGGAAATAACCTCAGGAGCAGCACAGGGATCCATCCTTGGACCGGAACTATGGTCCGCCTGGAAATGCCTGAGGACACTTTTCTAGTAGGATATGCAGATGACATAGTAGCAGTCATCACGGCGCGTAACACTGAGTACGCACAACGTAAGTTGACGCAGGTGATGGTTCGAGTTAAGACAGAAAAAAAAACACGGTACCAGAAAACAGATCCCGCTAGAGATGGACATGAGAGTCGACGAAACTATCGTAAGGACTCAGAGAGTGATAAAGTACCTGGGAGTCAGGCTTGATTCAAAATTGACTTTTGGAGCGCAGATACAATATGCTAAGTCCAGGGCCGCTGAGACTACAAAGTCCCTTAGCAGACTTATGGCAAATACTGGTGGACCGATTCAATCCAGGCGGAAACTACTGATGGAGGTTAATAATGCCATCCTGCTGTATGGCAGCGAGGTCTGGGCAGATACATTGAGTTTAAAATGCAGACGAGATCCATTGCTTGCAATCCAAAGGACAACGGCGCTGAGGATCATTAGTGCATACCGAACGGTATCAGGAGCGGCAGCTCAGCTCATCGCGGGAGTAATTCCGATTGACCTACTAGCCAGAGAACGCAGAAAAATCTATACGATGCGACAAGCGGGAGATACAACAGCACAGATAGGAATTACCTGCAGAGAAGAAACCCTTGCACATTGGCAAAACAGATGGGCAGTCGAGAGAACTGGAAGGTGGACAGTCCGGCTCATGCCCGACGTGAAAGAATGGGTCGAAAGGAAACACGGTGATGTGGATTACGGGACACGGATACTTTAGCACCTATCTGCATAAGATGGGGAAAAGCACGAAGTCCAGCTGTGTATATGGCGACGCCGAGATGGACAACGTAGAGCATACAATCTTTCACTGTGAACGCTTTGCCCCTGAACGTCAGAGACTATGGCAAGTGACTGGATTCATCACATCAGAGAATATTGTTGCCAAAATGACCAGTAGAGAAGAGAACTGGACAGAAGTAGCAAACTTTGTTGGCGAAATCCTGCGCCTGAAAAAAAAAGCCTTGGACGAAAGGACACAATAGGGGGTCTGGACGCAGACGGGATTGGAGCGCATAGCGCGTAAACGAGCCCACTTTGAAGTAATGCGAAAGCTTTTCCGAAGTGGATTAAAGGGTTTAGAAGAATTATTACTTAAAGAAAACATTGATGAAAGTAAATGTTCTGCAGTTTGAGGTGAAGAACTAGTTCTTAGACTAAGCAAAGTAACGGAACTAGTCGACAAAATAAGAGAATGTCCTTTTGACAAAGAGAACTAGAAATGAACCTGTGCACAAATTTGAACTTGAATTTATCAAAAGAAAACTTTTTATTAAAACCCAAAATAAACAGATTGTTCAAAAGAACTAATTCCGAAATAACAAAAACCAAATGAACTAGATCCCAAATTTAATGTAAAAAGTGAACTAGTAATAATCCACCTCCAAATAACTACTTAAAATTGTATTTAGTTAATGAAAGCTTTGATGAAATTAAATGTTCAGCAGTTTGAGGTAAAAGAACTAGTTCTTAGATTGACTAAAAGTCAACTGAAGTAGAACCAAAAGTAAGAGAAAGTCATTTAAAAAACTGAACTAGAAATGAACCAGTACCAAATCTGAACTGAAAATTTAATTTATCAAAAGAAAACTTTTATGAAATGAAATGTTCAGCAGTTTAAAGAGAAGAACTAGTTCCCAGACAAAGAAAGGGAACTGAACTGGTTCCCAAGATGTGGAAATTTTTTTTTGGAAAAGTTATTAAGAAAAGAGTCTGAACCGTAACAAGTTCCCAGGCAAAATTATTTAAATTTCTTTTAAAAAAGTGAACTAGAAATGAACCAGTTCCACATTTGAACTTAAAATTGAATCAAACGAAAGAAAAGTTTTATTGAAACCCAAGACAAGCAGATTGTTGCCAAGAACCAATTCCGAAATACCAAAAAAAGGAACAATAAATTGAACCAGAAATGAACCAGTTCTAAATAACAACTTAAAATTGAAATTAGTTAAAGAAAACGTTGTTAAAAGTAAATGTTCAGCAGTTTGAGTTAAAGAACTAGTTCTTAGACCGAGTAAAGCTAGTGAACTAGTTCCAAAAGTAAGAGAAAATCATTGAAAAAAGTGAACTAGATATGAACCAGTACCAAATACGAACTTAAAATTGAAATTAGTTAAAGAAAACTTTTATTAAAGTAAATGTTAAGCAGTTTGGGGAGGAGAACTAGTTCCCAGACTGAACTGGTTCCCAAAATGTGGAAAATTCTTTTGAAAAAGTGAACTGGAAATGAACCACTTCCAATTAAGAAAACATTTTGAATTTGAAGCAGCTTGAGAGCAAGAACTAGTTCTTACACTACGAAAAGCAACTGAACTAGTTCCCCAAGTAAAAGATATTCCTGTATTCCCTCCACTTACCCAAAAATCCATTGGCCTGCTGGCTCTGCTGTTGCTGCTGCAGTTCATGGCGCTGATTCCGCGGCAAACTAGCTCCAGCTACACCCACCAGACCCACCCCTCCAGTGGCAGCTGCACCACCCAGCGAGTGCGGCAGAGTGGCCGAACTGCTGCTGCTGCCGGCCGATTTCAATTTCTTTGGGCCCGCCAACTCACCACCGGGTGGGCTGTAGTCCAACGCATACTCAAAGTAGGGTGCATAACCATTGCTCGTCGTCTCCTGCTGCTGATTCTTGGCATTTTTCAGGTGGCACTGCTGCTGGCGGTTGTAGCGTTCCGCGAAATCGCCCGAGAATCGCTCATCGAACTTAACGGGTCCCGCCAGCGGCACACCCAAGGTGGCACCCTTCATTTGGACATCCGGCATGGGTGCTTGGGTTAGATTCAAGGCCAGACCATCACTGCCCGCCTCGGAGTACTCCACATCCCCGTAGGCGGCCGCTGCCGCCTTCGAGCGTAGTTCGCTCTTCAGTTCGTTCAGTTTATCGCCGCCGCGCGATGCCTCCGGTATGACATCGGCGGGCATGGGTTTCTTGCGGCTGCGCCGCTTCTTGTACACAATCACAATCATGACAATCATCAGGATAATGGCCACCGAGGACATGGAGCCCATGACCACCAGTAAAACGGGTATGTTGCCCGGCTCGCGCACCAAGGTGATGATTAACGAGTCGCCACCGTACGAGTTCAGTACGGTGCAGTTGTATTTGCCGTAATGCGTGGTGCGACTCTCCTTGATGATCAGAGCGGCACGCACCCCCTCCGGCAAGTGTTGCTCCTCAAATATATAGATATCCGGATCGGCGGAACTCATATTAATGAGTTTGCCCTCAAAGGACCACAGGATATGCTCGGCTTTGGGTATGCTAAAGGCAAGACAATCGATTTTGGTACGGCTGCCCACGGCCCCGAACTGTACCTTGTGGGAGGTAATGACGGGGGCACGCTTCACATAGATGGTGGCCTCGGCACCAATTTCGGGAAAACCATTGACCACCGCCTTGCAGAAGTAACGTCCAGCAGTGAGGCTGCTCACCTCCAGTTTTAGTTCAGGCTCACGACCCACAATCTAAAGAAGAAGAGGAAGTTGAACGGAAGAAAAGTAGAAAAAAAAGAGTGGTCTTACCTGATCCGAGTTCTCTTTGATCCATTCAATTTCGGGTGTAGGATTACCGGCCACCTCACAGCGCATGCTTACAGTTTCACCCAGATCGGCCTCTACGCTGACAGGACGTTGACGAAATACGGGTGCAACTAGAGAAGAAACGAGAAGCAAATACACAAGAGATTTAGAGAAGAAGCAGAAAAATTCATGAACCCCAGAGCTGGAGAAGCAATAGAGAGGACACCTGATCAAAAACACGCAGACTCATGATCACACCAGAGCAGCTAGGCCAAAAGCAGCTCTAATCTACTTCATCGGCCACTGGCCAGCGACTGAAATGATGTTTGATCTCTTGGCACAAGGCTTAGCTGGCGTTCGGCCCTTGCGGGATAGGCGTGGCCCTTGCTTATCTAGATCGTCCCATATTTAGAGTATGCCGGTTCTTTCGCAGGAAGACATCCAAGCATGGACACTACTCCTAAGGCGTTACTTAACTGGGCCACTGAAGACGGAAATCAGCCCAAGGCATTGCAATTGACTCTTTCAAAGACAAAGAAAAGCGTGTAATAAAGCTTGGAGTACAATAAAGCTAATAGAGAAAAGGTTAAATAAAAAGCCTCTTCTCAAGCAGCAGCGGAAAAGAACCTATGAGTGAAACTTCGTGAAAATTCTTTTCTTGTATGATTAATGGTGTCCCTTTAGACTGTTTGAATGATACAGTCAATGAGGTGAATGATCTAGGGGTAATTCTTGATCACCGACTTAAATTTTACTCTCATATTAGGAGGTGTGTTCTTGGGTATATTAGGCGCTGTTCGAAGGAATTTGATGATCCATATACGATGAAGATTTTATATATATTTCGCTTGTCCATCCTATACTCGAGTACGGATCATGTGTGTGGTCTCCGCAATATTCGACCCATCAAGATAGATTTGAATCTGTGCAAAAACAGTTTTTATTGTTTGCTCTTCATGGTTTAAACTGGAATCCTGAGGTCCGTTTACTATTGTACTCTAGTAAACTTCTGTTGATTAACGTTCCCTGCTTCATTAGCCGTAGAGTTATGCTTGGATTAATATTTATACAGTTGGCTGGCCAAATTAACCTCAATGTTCCTATTCGACCGACTTGCAATTTTATATCCCTATCACTGAATCGTTGTACCACTAACAATGCTTTGCATGAACCATTTCGTATTCTCTGTACGGAGTACAGAGTTATCAACTCGGAAGCTTCTCTTCCTACTTTAAAAACAACTATTTTAACCAGAGATTAAAACCGAAACGAATAACGGTTTTGGTTACGGTTACTGTTACGGTTGTGGAGTCCAGGGACCGAAAATAAGTCTTATTTTTCATTTTTGATAATAATAATCGCTGAATCTAATAATTCGGACAAACGTTTGGAAAATACCAAAATGATCCTTAGACAAAAGCGATCATACAATTCCTGCAAGATTTTTATCCGAGTAATTTTTAGAAAAAAATCAATTTTTGAGAACTATATTTTGAGTTTTATTAATTACTCAAAAAATAATTTATTGATTTGAGGTTTTTGTTTAAAATTAAAAACGATGCTTATTTTTTAAATTTTAATAATATTCAAGAAGTAAGCATTATTTTCGATTTTTATTTACTC